>PNEQ01005249.1:0-38767 GCA_003012365.1 Medauroidea extradentata
CTTTGTAGTTTTTGTGTGTCAGAATTGAACGTTTGCACGCAGTTTTTAACGGAATTCGAACCTTGAACCTCCCGGAATTTAGACCTGAGTGACACACAACTGCGTCATGTAACATCGAAATAATTCATGAAAATAAAATTTATTGAAAGAAAAATAAAATATCTGTGTCCTGGGCCCATAGAGGTTGTACAACACCACGTCTCGATAGGTTACTGTAGGGAAACTCCAGTATAAGTTGTTTCTCGCTGCTTGTTCCTGCTTTTCGGATCGTCTACCTTGATTATTGACAAAATAAGTTTTATTCTTAACAATCACGTTTCTTATAAAGAAAAAAAAATTACATACATATTTTTTTAATATTTACGTAAGCATCACTCTGACGCGAACAACGCCTCAATATCGCTACTTTTTATATAGATATCGTGGGTTGATGTAAAACAAATTTTGTGCTTTTTCACCCTTTATGGTGTCGAATTTCGAAATATTTTAAATTTAAATCTTAGACATTTGTATAAGTATCCAACTGAAGTGTAAATCACATCGCTAGCCCGTTCAGTGGAATCAAAATCGATCATTCACTAAAAAAACACCTATCACCCCTGCACAGTATTGAGAAATCGAATTTCGAAAAATCTGAAAACCGTTTTGCTATAATTTCTGTAATCATCATCCTGAACGAAAAATTAATTGTATATCTCGACGGGTTCGATAGATATCGAGGATTTATCTAAACCACGTTCAAGGTCTTTTCGCCACTTAAGATAGTAAATTTCGAAAAACCATTGAATTATGTTTTAGAATACTTTATTGGTATCACGTGGACGTAAAAAACACAACATTAGCCCGCTGGGTTCAAGATATATTGACGATTAATTGAAAACGCTTTTCACCACTTTTCACCCCTTTTCACGTCCTTAGGTGGCGAATGTCGAAAATTCCTGAAATCGATTTTTAGGTATTTGAGTAAGCATCAATCCTAAACAAAAATCACGTCTCTATACAAAAAACTACGGGATCGATATACATCGAAATGTGAGTCGAAAACTCATATTACCCCATTTTTAACCCGTTTAGGGCCGAATTCGGAAAATATATTTTAAATGGTACTTGGGATATTTACAAAAGCACCAATTTAAAGCAAAGAGTATTTCGATATCTCGATTGATTTGATAGATATGGAAGGATAATCGAAAACACATTTCACGTATTTTCACCCCTTTAAATAAATAATTTCAAAACAATTTTGAGTCCTGTCATAGACATTTGTAAAAGTAACCAATTAAAGTTAAAATCACGACGATAGCCAATTGTGTTTCAAAGATAAAGACGATTCTTTAAAAACACATTTCGCCCCTTTTACTGCCTGGGGGTCGAATTTCAAAAAAACCTAAAACTAATTTTTGGGTATTTACGTAAGCAATATTTTGAAGTGAATATCAACTCTCTATCCCAAAGGGTTCGATAGATATCGATAGTTGATTGGAAACACATTTAAGGTCTTTTCACCCCCTTAAATGTTAAATTTCGAAAAATCCTTAAATTGGCCAATATGCATTTTTACGAGTGTCCGATTAAAGTAAAAATCACTATGATAGACCGTCGGGTTCGAGCTCTATCGACGTTTCTTCGGAAACACATTTCACCCCTTTTCACCCCTTTAGAGGTCGAATTTCGAAAAGTCCCTTCTTAGTGCTCGCCTACGACCAGAGGGGAACCCCCACAAAAAATTTCACGATTCTAGGTTCAGCGGTTTGGGCTGCAGTTTGATATGTCAGTCAGTCAGTCAGTCAATCAGTCAGCTTTCATTTATATATACATATATACATATACATATATATATATATATATATATATATATATATATATATATATATATATATATATATATATAGAAGACAACCTCTAATACAGTATTTCATTTAATCGTTAGCGCGAGGCGTCTTAATTTTTGCCTTTATCGTGGCTCCGATCGCATTTTTATTTTCAAAATAAAATTTGTCACTGGCAGTTATTGAGACTGCGTAAAATTAACTTACGACAACGCACAACAACAATAACAAAAAATTTCTCTGCTTGTCTCATATATGTCACTGGCTTTGAGAGGAATTCTTTAGGACACCCTTTAACAATCATTCCCATGTGTTCCGTGTTTCACGTGAACTAATATGAGAGAACTTCAACAAAAATATCACATATAATACAACAAAAATTTACTTCCGTTAATTTTGACGCGTTCTATGGTAGGTCAACGAATTCAGTAAAAAAAACTCAGCAATTCAGTTTCAATTTGGCGTACTTCCCCAAAAAAAAAAAAAATTGGGAAAATTCGACCTTTCAGTATTATGTAGATAGCCTATGTTGACTGTAGTTTGCTGTTAGGAAATTATGTCACAGTCTGTGGACACAGCAACGCCGAACAGGTTATGGGAGCTCAGCGACAGTAACTTATCTCGCTCGCCAATAGTTACCAGGCGTTTAACTGAGGACAGTCTTACTCTGAATTACCTTGAGTTAAGTCTTACGGTCCCTACGTCAGCTGTCGTTTTCGAATACAATTTGTAAATTATGAAAGACAGCAGATATCCCCCGTAATATATATTATTGCTTAGTGATTTTATAATGTAGAATACTTGCAACAAAGAAAAAATAATGGGCCTAATATTTGCTATTCGTCAACTTTTAAATAGCATTAAGCTGATAACTAGACAAAACTACACACACACATATGTATATATTGCTTTAAATCAGCATATTTAAACATAGCTACATGCAACAAAACAATGTTGCGAATTTTCGACATCTGTTCAATTTTATGACCTAAGAAGTAATTTTCCCTAAAACAGCCTACAGAGGAACCCGTGACATCGAAGGACTCCGCTAACCTGCTCGTTAGAGGCGCAGAAGTGACGGAGACGTAAGGACGACCACGAAGCGACCATCGAATGCCATATCGCCCCAACAAGTCCAAAATGCTGAACTAGCAAGCAAGATTCCGGTAGATAAAATTTTAGTACGGTGCTTTAAGTGGTCACCGTATAATTAAACTGTTGGAATGTCTGTAGAAAAATTCAGTGCAGGATTCTTAAATTTTCACACACACGGTTAGCACATTTAGATGCAGGGCATTGTGAGTAGGCTGGCTTTTAGCTATATGGCTTAGAACTGTGTTGTTAATGAGGCAGCGACCTTAACACCATGCCTGTGTGTGGTGCAATAACTGAATAAGTCAGTGTTAAAAGGTACTATGTCCAAAATGAAAAGCATGTTAAGTAATTAAATCCAGGGCCTTGGTTTCTTTATAACTGAATTTACAAAAAAAAAAAAAAAAAAAAAAAAAACAGTATAATTTTTTTGTATGTATAGTAGGTAGGACTCCTTTCAAATTCTGTGAGTCCAGCATACCATATCTGTACCTCGGAGGCACAAGACACTATGTCACAATTTTTTTTTCAGGAGAGCAGCTTGAAGTGTGCGATTCAATAGTGAATTCAGCTATTTAACACCCGAAAATGTGGGTTTTGGACACAGCACCGACTTTGTGTTGTAATGTCACTAGGAAGTACTTAAATCTGTAGTAATGTTTATGTTAAAAAAGTGCCTTTTGAGAAAATGTGGACATAGTATCATATGCCTCTGAGATACCTACATACATACATACATACATACATACATACATACATACATACATATATATATTATACATTACAATTAAAACATATTTCCTTATACATTTTTTAATGTATTTTAACAATAACATATTTTAATTACTGTTAGGGAGTCAGACACTGGCCGTTCTCGTACAAGGGCTGGTAGAACATACCCCGTCAGATGCCCGACCATCCGGCGTTAAATAACGGATACCTGGTCAAGTCGGGAGACAAATCCATGTGCTCTGCTTGTGAAACCTTAGAACGGGAGTGAAGAATAAAAATAAAACTTAAGTTACGGCCTGAGAAACTCGCACGCAAACGGACGTGGCATGCGCGCCAGCTGTATCGGGTCAGCGCGATCAGAGGCCCATTACCTGGCATGCCCTTAGGACACGCCTATCTTGCAGATACATATCATACCAGCTCCTTTCTCGGATGTTGGCATTCATTCTTTACTCTCTCTCTCTCTCTCCCTGCATTCTTGTCCGCGAGCAATTAACAGCCTTTAAATATTGGCCTAATTACTGACTTTGAAATGTTTATTTAAATTATTTTGTTTGGCATTTCAACTCCTGTAATCGCTTAAATATCACTTTGGCGAAACCTGATTATAGACGGTTAAATATCTTTCACGGTTCGCTGAACAGTTTAGAAACCTAGCGCCAAAAGAAAAAAAATACTAATTCCATGTAATTATATGAACCCTTTCCAAGAACGTTTTCCCAACAACTGCAACCAAGTCATAATTTTATGCGCTTGTCAACCAGTCGACAGTATGCTTGGATCTCAGTGTTAACTGAAGTCAACCATTTCTCTGAGCTTTAACAACGGATACACTGTAAAAAAAACTTGATATATAGTAATGGAAGTAATTAATCCATTGTACAAAAAGGGAAGGGTATAGGGAGGGCAGGGGGCAGACAGCCCCGGGTGCAGGGTTAGAGGGGGCACTAGTGATGCCTTTTATTGTTATAGATATGTTATTTATAATTAGAATGCGCACTTAAAACACTGCTAACTGTAGCTAGTAAGTACAGGTTTTACGTATTTATACTAAAACTTTATACTGTTATTTACCCGAGCGCAAAACAACGTATGTAAGATAAGTTTATTCTACTGTTGGGTTGATTCGACTGTTGGAAAAAGAAGGGGAAGAGGGGGGAGAACAAATCACAATTCTTGTCACGGGCAAAGGAAAGCCTAGATACGTCGCTGTGCACATTTGTCTTACTTCAGATTGTTAAGAGAGCAGTTGTTGAGAATTATTACTATACAGGTATCGTATTCCACGATTTCCTAAAAATATATAGAAACGCTGTCATTTATGAATTACACAATTATTCCTTCTATCTTAACACTCACATAAGTACCGTACATTGACGATTAACTTAAGTGTACATATCGTACAGTATGCGATAAATATTACGTCTTTTACTGTGGACTAGTAGGCCCAGTGCATAGCGCTGAAAAATATGTTTACATATTCACACTTCAGGCAGTACTGCTAATTTAGACATGGGACCAAAACAGTTATTGCGTTAAAATATTTAGTATTTTTAATATGCCAATAGCAATGCTACACAAACAATGCCCGAAATCTTTCAAAATTAATCACACGATATAACTAATTGCTAAATAACAAAATTTTATGTTGAAACATGATCCTAGCTCGAGCAGTATTGCTGGGAATATCAACGTTAAAGCTATTAAGGTTTATAGTGTCAGAATGTGTAATGGATATAAAACAGAACATTAAATTTTTTTTTGCAAAGAGGTACGTGAAGTATTTGCAATCAATACATGAATATGCAATAATCACTTAAACGTCGACACTCATTATATAGGCTGTTCACTAAAAACTGAGCACTCAGCAGAAGAAGTAACTAATTAATAATTGTTTTATTGGGCAAAAATATATTAGCTTTCGAGAGTGTTGAAATATTTACATTGGCGTTTAGTTACATGGAAGTTATAATATTAAAAATAGTAAAGACAGTTACAAAACGGCTGAAAGAAAACTTTATGCTGTGTTCACTTGATTGTAAATGCCCTATGAAAGATTTTCTCAGTAAAAAAATCTTATGAAGATACATGAGAGCCAGGATATCACACCTTGAATGCCGATTATATTAATGGGAGCCAGTAGGCCATCCGCTTGCCTCGAAGTATGACAAGAAGTAATGCCCTGCGATGGAGAAGCGCCGGAATGAGAGTGGCGGAAGAATAGGAAGATACCCGAGAAAACCCGTGGGCCAGCGACGTTGTCCAGCACGATTTCCACATGTGAAAACCCTTCATCCAACCCCGCCGGGGATCGAACCCAGATCGCTTTAGTGGGAGGCGAGTGGTCTGACCTCTCTACCGGTGTTGCCCCATACTTAAATATCTAAGAAGTACGCTAAGAAAGGTTCCTTTCTCAACCTGCATAAGAAAATAACGATATAACAGTTAAGTAAGTCGTATTGTACTCAGTTTTAACAGTAAAGAAAAACATGTGCTGCCTTAAGGATGTGCCCAGTATAGCACAGAAGTGTGGGACAGCTAGTCCTGTCCACATCTTAAGAGCATAAATAAAATATAGAAAAATAAAAGTAATACTAATGAAAATAAAATTAATAAAAGCCAAACACTCAACGAAGCCATCTGTCATTTGGCGTAAAATAATTGGTGTAAATTTTTATGTGCACTCGAGCACGCCAGAGCTGCAACCTCCCTCTCCCCTCCAACCTACTGTAGTTAATATGAGCTGCCCTCATCACACGAGTGTTCGGTGGAAATGTCACTCAAGGGGCCAGCTACCTTCTATTTCGGAACCTGCGCACCCCCTTGTTTTGACCGTAGAAGATCAACGGCGTAAACTAAAATATGATTTACTTCAAATTTACAACGTAAATGTAATATACTTTCTTTAATAACATTATTTATGCGACTGAGAACAAATTTGACGCCTCTCGCTTGAATAAAAAATGACATACTAGCCAAAGGAAAATTGAGTAATAGACCTAAAGAATATATGGATAGGAAAAATTGCACGTAATATGCCTACGTAGACGAAATATATAGACCAATTTTATTCTCACATGTGGAGTGGTATGTCTTGGAAACCTTTGAAGTCATTGACTTTAAATCACTATGTAAAGTAAAGATTCAGTTATTGGCCTAAATAATCTATATAGTAGATAAGGTAAATTACACATACTATACGAAGACGAAATCTGTATACCTATTCGGTTCTCACATTTGGAGTGGTGTGTGTTTGAAACCTTTATAGCAATTGACTTAAAAGCATTACGCAAAATAATTGTACACGCAGGTAGTAGAGGTGGTTTTTTCTAATGCATGTTAAACAGCAACAATACACAAAACAAGGTTATAATCACAATAACAACGAATAAAAAAATACTAATAAATAACTAAATTATAAAACATACACGATCATAAACATATTTTTGTGACGAGTAACCATTCATTAAATAATTTTTAAGTGAAACAACCTGAACTAGAACACAGCAGTAAAGTAATTAAATATAAATTAGAGCTACGTAACGACGTGCTGAAGCTTCTGTCACAAGACATCTTAAAACTGCAAAAACACGTTTAGCACAGTTTTAAGTAGACATAATAATTTTAAATAACGGTCAGAGCGCTAGCCTGTCACTTTTAAACTGGAATTTGAATTCAATACCCGTGGGTTGTAATTTCAAGTGACAGCAATTAAATAACCCTAGGACACATTTAACAGCATGGGGTCGTGTGATTGTCTGCCTCTTTGGAATAGTAAAATGAAACTATAAAACGATTTCTCAAAAGATATACGTTTCGACTCTGAAGCCTACTAGATCAAAATAAATTATTCGGTGTTGCCTATGACAGCAAGCACTGTTTCATGGTAGACTCATAGTCATTATAAAACGCAGTGGATGACATTGCAAAATATATTACTTTAAGAAAGAATGTACTTGTTAAGGGCACCGTTATACCCCTCTATTACGTTTTACAACATTCCCCCATATATTATTGTTTCGGCAGAAATCTTCTCGGACGCTCGCATACCTCACCAATTGTTTTTTTTTTCACTTAATGGTTTGGGTACTCTGTTTATCTACCCATGTTTCAAACCCTTTAAAATTCGTATTTCTTTTCGGCAGAAACCTTTGCCGGCTTACGCACATCAACTCAGAAAAATTTCATTTCAATCGAATGAATGGCATAGAAAACGAACAAACATTAATTTTTGTATTATATATTAAGGATATTATTTTACAACAAAGTAACCATTTTTGGGACTCTCAAGAGCTGCATATGTTTTACGTCGACCGCTCTCTATGTGCATAGGAAACTATGTGTCTAGTATAGATTATTCACAAAAAAAAAATAGACACAACATTAGCATTTCCATAAGCAGAAAAAGTCGCAAAGTGACGGGCATGTAAAACTAAGAACGTATAATCAAAACGTGAAGCAGATTATGCTAACCTCGTGCGCTACAAATTGAAATGGTTTCGTAATTTAAACATCAGCTTCAACTCGCGCCTCGTTACTACGTTGCTGACGATAAACTTAATGAGTTTCTGGTCCGGTAATCAAAAAGCGTTGATAATCTTTAATTACAGGTCACCAGGCGTGCCTTGCACCCGTTGAAGTAGCAGAGGCTTACCTGTCCATAAACAAGATGGGCGTGAGTGTGTTTATTAATACAGAGAGGCACAGTAGTTCATATAAATCCTGTTTTTAAAATCTGGGCAACTTATTAAAATATGCACCACTGCTTATGTAGCAGTTCGTGGGTGTCTCTTTGGAGAAAATTTTAAACACGAGTGTTTGAAATGCCGCTATTTTAAACCTGCTTAAAAACCAAATGTTGCGAAATTTAGTGGTGTTAAAACCAGGCAATCACTTTTACGGCCATGATCTCCCGTTTATTTCAAACAATTGCAAAAAAACTCAAATATTTTGTTAACCAAATGCTTTGAAAAAAATTGAGACAGTGTACAGTCTCACGATACACAATTTTACCTGACCGTTTTTTTTAAAATAATGTGCCATTTGCAAGAAAAAAAAACTATTTTGCTTCAGTTTGGCTTATTTTCACAACAAAATTTGTGCTATTTCGGGGGCAAAAAATTTGAAACCAGTTTGGTGTATTACAACAAAAAATAATAATATAAAAACGTTGATATATAAGCGTTAAAACTGCCAAAGGAATTTTTGATGTATGTATTAATTTGCGTTACAAAAATATTTTTGAAACCACTGTTGAACTAGGGAGCGAGGCCTTAAGTAGCCTGCACTTTCATTCTAACCTAAAAGATAATATGTAATTATTGATTACTAGAGACGGGAAAAATTGGCGGGTTCACTGACCTGTACGCTAGCCTCCAAGAATGTTTACAAACAGAAGCTGTTCATTAGCTGCGCACTGACACTCTGAAACGACACGATTTGGCTTCCATTTACTTGCTTCTATATTATTGGCTTAACGCTCTCCAGGATGAGTCAACTAAATCAAGAGCAAATTGAGAAAGTGGCACGAGCTTACAGTTGTTGGAATTCTATCTTGTGTCCAAAATAAAGCGTGAATTTTTCAGGCCCATATTGATTACTAAATGGGTTGCGAACGAATGGGAAATAAAGTTAAACATATGAATAGAGACTGGATAATGTCGCGAATTCATTTCAGGAAGGGATAGGATCCAAAAGCTTATTCGTATATATTGTTTCCCGATTAGGTGACGAATTATTAGACACGCCCTTGAAGACTCTAGAGCAAACAGTAGAAATACCATAACGAAAGCCCAATCACAGACAGTAACAATAGAAGTTTCAATGAGGCAACAACCAATGATGTGAAAGCAGTGACTTAATAGTACATAGAATCGTAAATTCTAGCCTAAAGGAGGTTGAACCCGTAAAATTTTCATGTCTCTAAAAGAAAGTCGTCACTGTATATTTTAAACTAGTGTCTGAACTGTTGTGAAGCTGATTTCAGCTGCTTACTGTCACATTGATATGATATTCTTTTAGATGTCCAACGTACACATTAATTCCTGACATCAGCCTAGACTGCAAGTGATTGTATGTTTGCTCGACGTCTCCTATTGGCGAACAATATCATTGCTTGCCGCATAGATTGCATCTGGTCAACAGTTCAAAATTCCTGAGTAGGATGACTAGACACCGGTAAAGCGGCCAAACATGCAAATGACGTCACGCAGAGGCTCATGGTGAATGTAATCACTAGAGACAGGTATTTTCGCGAAAATATTTTGGCAGTACTTCGTTTCAGTGCCTTACGTGCGCACTTGCATCTCTGCTATGTGGTCAGTGATTGGATGCCTTAACACCCAGCGTGTAGAGGTTAAACCCGCGAATCGCAGACGTGATGTTTCATAGTTATCCATTTACTGATTGGCACAGTCACAGAAATAACAACTCTGCACAAAAACACTCTGCAAACAGCCATGATGTTGAGCTGCAGGTGTGCACGTAAGGCACTAAAACAAAGTCGGGCAAAAATATTTTCGCCAAAAATTCTTGTCCACAGTAATCACTGATTTCGTTGTGGTATGTATAAAGCAATCAAATCTAGTCTGTCACTAACTATACCGCGAGTTTCGTATAAATGTCAGCAGTGCGCTGTTCCATTTCTATTGCAAATATTTTTAAGAAAGGACAAAATTAGACGTACACCAATTACGAAAGGGGTAAAATTATTATTGCTTCTGTTATAACATGTGCTTGATAAAATTTTACTGAAAGCTATGTTGTCCTATAATCATCTGTAATTTGTACACTGGCATCACTGTCAAATTCCATCTTAATTGCAACTTCAGTGTTTTAATCGGATCGCTTGTATTTATCTGCTCTATTGGTGTATTCTTGCAGTTACACTGAATTTACAGTTCGAATTTCTGGCCATTTTTGTTGATTGAAACCTGCGTTGTCTGATGGTCAGTTATGTGTAGTCCACACTCGTATTCGTCGAATTCCATATTAACTTCATATTCAATGCTTGTTTTCGTTTATGTCGGTGGGTTTTAGTTGCAGTATAACAAAGTATTTAATTCAGAATTTCTTAAAAAAAAATACATTATTAGATATTATACATTATTCTATGAATTTTTTTTACAAGTACGTCATTGTTTTTTACGTTAACCTATACGGTTGTCTTTGTGTATTTTGATCATCGTTATAAAGGTTTTGTCAACAAATCATAAGTAGGGCCAGTGATTTTTGGTTAAAAGGATCCTGCATCAATTTGTTTAAATTCCTTATGTGGACATCTGTTTCTTTGCTTCATGGTTTAGTGATTGGAAGTTTTTAATGTTCGACGTCTCGGGGTCCTACCCGCAAATCACGGACGTGTGGTGTCGCGGTAACATTGTTGTGGTAGGTGCAGTCAAATTAGCCACGCCTTTTTTCAAATATTTTCTACCAATAACTGCGAAGCAGTGTTGCGGTGTGCACGTAAGGCATTGAAACAAGTTGTTGCAGAATTTTTTTCACCAAAAATCACTGGCTCTAATCATAAGCAATGGTGTAGTTCCATAAACACTAAAGTTCTTATAACTTAACTTAACCCGCATACTTTTATTAAACTTATCTTGTCACCAGGTTCGGCTTAAAATAAAGGGTGAGCGCATTTTCTTTCCTGTGGAATTTCGTCGCGAACTCAGCTGGGTGTCGCCATTTGAAATGCCAGTTGTAAGCGATGCTCCGTCCCACAACAGGTTTGGCGGCAATTGGGATTTTTAGGTCGCGAAAGGTAAATTACAAATGGCGATGTTGTCGAGCTGGAATGTTCGCAGACGGCACCTGCGCTGACATTTACCTTCCGTGACCCTGCTGCGACCTGCCACGTGTAAACCATTGACTGTCTTCTACTAAACACACCTGGTCGATAAAGACTTTCTATCCTCACATTGCGTCGCTCGACTACTTCTCTTACATTTTGGAAGCTCAGTGTCATTTGTTTCCAATGTGACAGTTCCCTCCTCTACGTAAGGAATTAACATCATGCTGCCGCTTTTTGAGAAAACTTACTGCTAAAAACCTAAAATTTCCAATGAGAGAAATTCTCCCAAGCGCCATCATAAACGACCCATTATCGAGACTAGCACAGCTAGCGTGGAAATTTATCCTTTGCCAAATTCATCCTTAGTATAGTTAAAGCTTACACATATACAACTAAATACTTTAGCATTTGAAATTCTGTTCCCGTTACGTTAAGTATTTCATCAATACACAGGACGAACTTTAAATTAAAGTACCTACAGTCGAAAAAAATTGAGAATATTAAGAGGTTTTGTTCTTTAGAACTGGTGAGGGGTGACGTGATGTGGGTACGGAGCAGTGCCGGAATGAATGGGAGGGGGAAAAGGGAAATCCCCGGCACGATTCCCACATGCGAAAATTCGGGGACCGACCCCGTCGGGAATCGAACCCGGATCGCCTTGGTGGGAGGCAAGAGGTCTGACCCCTCGGTCACCGCGGCCCCGAGATATTTTAGAAACGTAAACGTTCCGTAATAAATCATTATTAGAGATGACGGTATATCGCGAATGTGTTGTGCCAACATACCCTTGAAATCGATGTAGTTTATTACAACACATCTGATTGGGCGATGTACATGTAACACAACGTAGCTTTCTACAGACATATATAACTTATCAAATATTACAACAGCGGGGTTCATACTGGCTCAGTCAAATAGAGTAACAGCTCCACGTAGAATTGAAAGCCAGTTATTTTCTGTTAAGTTAAACGTGTGTTGAAACCCAGCAAACAGTCAGGTTTCTCCCGCGACAAACCATCATCTATACTCATTATATGTTTGCTGTAAAACATATTTCTTAAATAATCCAAAAAATAAGCCCAGTTATTTTGATATGTTTTATTTTTATAACATTTTGTAGTAAAACAGGAACGACATATTTTGGCGAGACTTGTAGTTTATTTATGAATACTTCCCTTACGCTACTTGTAAAGTTCACCGAGTACATTTTGGGCACATAATTAATGCAAAATAAAATGATATTTAGAAATAAACATTTTCCACTGTATCAAACATACATATTGATTCACTACAAACGACCAACTTGATTTTAGGTTTTCAGTTTATCTAAAAAGTAAAGTCGGGGTTCTTTGACGTTAGCTTTGCGGACTCCATTATTCGTGACTCCATAAGAAGCAGTGTATTGAAAGCTATCGTAAAAAAATGTTAAAAGCAAATGAAAGTTTTCACTGTGTTATGAGTAGAGACGAGAAACAACTACGTGTTGTTTCGAATACAAACTAGTACTCATCAACTACGAATTGGTTTCACTTTTGCAATTGGTTCGTGCACTCGCCTATCTACCAATGTATTATACTTGACCACCTTGTTGTTTGCCTGCGTAGTATACAGCATTGATTAGGCAAGTGGTGAGTGAGTCAGCGTCACCCTTAGTGACCACGAGATCCCAGTATTTAAATTATAGAATGTCCGCAGGCAGGTGACACACTTAGAAGCAACAAATGACTGGTGGTTTGAAGAAAAAGAAGAAGAAGAAGAATAAGATAAATCTTTATTTGCACTGCTGCTTGGTCGTGCTCGTGTTCCTGAATAAAGTAATTAATAATTGGAACATTATCGTGTATTTTGTCTTAAGTTACCCTTTATATTAAATTGTTACGTATGTCATAATTTAAGTACATGAAATCCTCTCGCGTGATCGTTTAAACCAAAAGTACTGTTTCGGCAACGACCTTAAGCCTGTGTATATAAAACTGAATACCTATATGTCTGTACCGCATGCGTTCCTATACCAATCAACCAACTGCGATGAATCTTTGGTGAGTACTAGCACGCAAATATTTCTGCCTATACGGGAGGAGAGAGCGGAGAGCTAAACGGGGCAGGATGCCAGAACGAGGTTGTCAACAAATTTAGTAAAATTCGTTCTTAAAACGATCGTTAAAGACTCGTTAGCTTGTTTTGCATAATTTAGAATTTTATTTAGTTTTTTGGTTAATTTTTTTTAATTCACTGTAATTTAATGTGTAAAAATTATTGCCGGTACTTATTATAGCACATAAATTAAATTTGCTTTAAAATTATTATTAGTACTAATACTAACACATATATAAAATTCGACAATTCTAAAAAAATATAAAACTTTTACTAAAATGTTATTGATTTATTATTATTTTTTAAATAAATTTTTGAAGGTATATAGAAAAATAAACACACATGTTTACGAATTACTTGGAATATTTGAACTGAACATTTTTACGACTTAACGGGGCAATACATTTAAAACAACGCGAACGAAATCACGGGCAATAACCAATTTCTAATAATTCTGTCATAATGTGTTGGCGAACACATTATTTGGACTAGATTTGATCTTTAGATGTAGTGAGGGTGGTAGGGCTTAACGACTCGTTGGAAGTGGATTCAACAGACACGGAACCAATATTTAAGATTGGCAGCAAACGTTTAAGACAAAGGCTATGTCTTAAGATTACGAACGATACCCGGCTTCATAAAAACAATAAATTGCCTTAATCTGAAACTTGCACAAGAAACCGAATACATATCCTCTCGAATGCAAATCAAGTGTCATGCCATTTCTTTATTTCGCTCGTTGAATTGCGGTAAAGAAACATTGGTTCGCACAGAGCGATTTAAATTAGCTCGCTCCTCTCGCCAGCGAGAGTACACGTCGTTTGCCCTAAAATGGTTTTCCTAATCGTCGGACAGTTGCTTTTAGGGAAAATACTTTTCATAAGGTAAACGTCTTTAGGGCAACAATATTAGGACAAATGAAATTAGGACAATCTATTTTTGAACATGTGCATTTAAGACAAACTTATTTAGGACAATAAAAATCAGAACAAACGAGTTTGGCCTAAATTATATTTGAAAATTGGAATTTAATTACTGGACAAATTACTTTAGGACAAATAATTCTAGTACAAATGTCTTTTAGGACCAACGGTTCTAGGACGGACGAGATTAGGTCAAATTAATAACAACAAAATTAGAAAAAAACGAAGTAAAGACAAACGCCTCTCGAGAAACCATTTAGGGCGAAAACATTTTCGGATAAACGATTTTAGGATAAACGAAGTCTAAACTACGACTCTTTATAAAAAATTGGTTTGATGACAAACACTGCTCCCCTGCCAGCGTTACAACTTACTCCGCTATTCGTGACGTCAATGTCCCCACATTCCTGTCCATCCTTAAGCTAGGGTATTTAAATTCGCAGGAAAGCCATTAATTTTATACGTTTTAAAAGGACAGTTCATAAATTTACGTGCGAATGATAGGTAAGATAAGGTGTCCCGAGATTGGTTAAGATCCCGTTTGATGGCGGAAAAGAAGGGGTTGACGTGATTTTTTCATTGCGTTTTATGGCGTCATTAAACATCTATGCATATTCGCATTGCCAAGTAAAGCGTTCGCAGTGTTGAGGGAAAAGTGTTCTATTATTTATGAAGAGGCCGTAAATTTTAAAAAGCCAGATCTTGCAAGTATGTGATACCAACTTTATTTAGAAAGTTGTGCCTCATTATAAATGCTACGAATGTACGGTACTCGTTCAACTTACAAGTATTGCATTACGTAGTATTCGTACAAAACTAGAGCAAAAGTTGCTCCTAAGAACCAATATAAACACGATATTATGAATCTCTTATCTTAGTCGTTAAAGAATAGAAGAGAACAAATTTCCAACGAAAATATAATATTGAAAGAATAAATTACTCTTTTACGGTTCATATTATGACGCTCCTTACTAGGGTTCTCTTTGTGTTTTTGTTGGTATGTAAATATCAGTCAGAATTGTTTATCGTGTTAGACGCATTTTATATTATTAGGAATATTGTGATTACTTTCCAGTCATTGGATTTTTTTCTAGTTGCGTAATGCCTCAATATAATTGAAAGGTGAATTAAATAATTTGAATACTTTAATTTGTATCCTAATAGCATGTTTTATTTCCAATTTAAATCTTAAACAGCGAAATTTTTTTCCCTTGAAATACAAAATCTCTATAAGACGACAAAAAAGAGTTTGAAGTGTATGATAGAGAAAGGAAGATAGGAAGACTTAGTTTTGAAAAAGGAAAATAATATTTTTTGACAAAGAAAAGGTAAATATAGATTTATAGATGCTGAACTCTTAAGAGGGATTGATCCCTGTCAGGTAGGTTTTACGGTTTTTCTTATAAATCAGGGAATAGACACATTGTTTTACTTTTTTCACGCTGACAAGACATAGTTTATTGTTTCATTCACTTTTTGGAATTCATATGGCATTGTTTCTGTTAATGTTGCGGCCTCTGTAGTCGCTCCCGTAAATAAAGTAATTTTTCCTTTTAAGCTGTTTCCCGTCGCAAAATAATGAATATATTATGATTCTAGAAACTACAGATAATCGGTTAAGTTTGTATCTATGTCTTGTCGTGACGAAAATTTTGATACATCGACTGGAACAGAAGTTATCGAGAAGAAACAAATAAATCCAAGGTGGTAGGGATCAATACGCCTTAAGATTCATTCACTTTTGTAGTTTTTCAGTTTAGTTAATACAGATTATGTACGAATTAGAAACTGACACAAATTCGCATCGAAATGTTGTACATAGAATTTACAGTTGCATGGTGGCGGTTTTCTTAACTTAGCAGCTGGGGCAACTTCAGAAAGCTAATGTGGCAACATACCCAGTACACAACTGTCACATCAGAGAGGACAGGCGACACGAGACATCCGCGGAAAATCGCATGATGTTGTAACACAGGCTTAGGAACATTCATTGGTTAACTTGAAAACCGCCGAATATGTTCAATTCTACTGGGCGCCACTCGGCTCAACTCTGCAACACTCGGCTCAACTCGGCCTCAATCGGCTCGACTCGGCACTGCTCGGATCGAGTCAGCATCACTCACTCGCTTCGACTCGGCCAGCTCGGCTTTGAAAGGCACGTTTCAGGCCTCTGAAAACCCACTCGAACAACACGTTCCGTGCAACGCAATGGTAACTCTGATAGAACAAACAAACCCTTACCGAAGACTGCTGAAGTCGAGGGCATAACAATGTAACAATTCAAGCAACAAAAAAAATTATATAACAAAATAACACATTAGAATTAGGTGCCTGAACTAAATCTTGCGTTTAACCAACGGTTCTAGTTAACATTTTTATAGTAAGCTACACGTAATAACAAACATTAGACTATATTATGAAGATGGCAATGGACAAAGCTGGTGGCGTCAGACTCAAAATTGCATTCAATTTCGTGTTCTGATGTCGGAGTCTCCAACCAAATTTGAAAGTCTTGGATGAAAATGAGATTCTCGTCATTGAACGTTGAGTTACAGCTATCTTCTTATATTTCCCCTTGTTCTGAGCTGATTTCACTAGCACTTCAATGTTATTTGAATGAAAACAATGTTGTTTCAGTTTTCTGCAGCGAAGCGGTATGGATTCAGGAGAAACCTGCGCATTGATTTTAGATGCAGACATTTTTTTAAAAATACTTTGACAGTAGGGCTGTTATTTTTTCCCGTACTAATGTGTGGTCATTAAAAATTTATAAAATAGTAATTTTTGAACGCAGAAACGTTTGGAAAATGTCTTAAAGAATAATTTAAAATTGCTTTCTAATACTCGTAGGCGTTGTAGTTTATCCAAAATTCCAAGGCTTTTTTACAGAAACAACCGAGACAAAATAATGTTACATGTAGGAAAACTAATAACACTTACATGTAATAAAAAACTATTTACCACATTCAATGGGAATTTTCATAACATGCAGTGTAGTATTTCATTGTGTAAGAACAAAAATTACCTTATATATATAGCGAAAAACGACGACCTTAAATGCTGCAACTAACGATACGTAGATCCAATACGGTAAAATATTTCATCCCGACTGACAAGTAATCATGAACTGAATCGGTGTCTAGAGACATTTATTTGCAAAAAATTTAACTATAGAACATATGACCGTAGGAAAACCAAGAGGTAAATATTTGTTGGATATATTTTTTTTTTAATTTATTAGTCGGAATAATTATTTTTATTTAAATTGAACTTCCCATTAGTTTTATAACGTTAAATTGTTTTATGTAGCTAGCCCACGATGATTCTAACCTCTAGCATAACCAAAGAAATATGGCGACCGCTTCGTATTCATTCAGTTCAGTCTAGTGGTTGTTTAAAGTAAACCTTGCAATCCGGATTCTACTCTCCAGTCCACCTTGCCGACTGGACTGGATTACTCACCCCACTCCTACTGCAGTCCGGTAGGAAAAGTAAAATTAGAATCAAGATTCTTCAGTACACACCTAGTTCAGTCCGGATTAAATTGATACTCTAAAAGTAGTAATAGAAGAAAGAGGTAGTCTAATGTAACGGCACATTTAACAAATAATTAAATGATATAGCGTATGTTTCTTACAAGAGTCAATATAGTTTTGCTAATTATTCGTGCATCGTGCAAGATCCATAAATATGGTTCATTTACCAAAAAAGTGTACCTCAAAAACGGTATGTACTAATGCACAGAAACGAACGTAATGATGACTAGTAGTTTCCTGTAAGTTTTGTTTGACAATCATGTACGAGACGTTTTATATGATACAAAAACTACCTGCATTAAAAGTCAGAAAACCCGGTTTCTCTAACCCGGCTAGGACATATCCCTTTATATGGCTGCACTATCGTGATAAAATGAACATTTGGTATACAGTCTGATAAATATCAATCGATTTACATTATTTGCTATATTGCTAGTAACATGATGTGCCATATAACCATGCATATTTGAAACGTCTAAGGGAAATAAAATTTAAATATTTTTAGAGAAGAAAAAAAGTTTCTAATTTATTTAAACATTTATTGAAAATGTACATTTAAAATTAATCAGTTACCCGATTCAGTACGACAATATTTAGTACAGTAAGTAAAAATTGCTTACATATATTCTGTTTTATTCAGTGGAAAATTGTATTAATTCACTGAAAAAAGTAATGTGGTAGTGCGTAAACGAGATAAAATAAGACTTTAACGTTGTTATAGAACTAAACATGTTCCACAATTTTAATCAAAATTTTAATTTCCCATTTTACATATACAGGAATAGTCACGCTTTCTCTCTCTCTCTCTTTCTCTCTCTCTATATTTACATATAACTAATATTTATATTTAGTTGTTATTTATATAGTACTGTGTTAGGAATTAAGTGTATAAATACGTACTGCGACATTAGAGAAACATTACCAAAGTTCTTTTGTGTATAAACATATTCTCACGAAATTAAATTATTATAAAAAGTGCATTAACGGAGTGCTAAGTGCTGTGTTAATACGTGTTTAACTTTCAGATTCCACACTATTTATTTTCGTGTGTACTCCCTTCCTTCCTTGGCGTACTGTAAGGAAAAACAATTCATTATATGTTAGGCATGATTCATTCGAAAATTTTTCTATCACTTGTATTTTATCAAGCCTGCAAAATTAATTGCTTCAATATATTACTTACCTGGAGTTAACTTTCAAACCAGCCTTACGAAAAAAAAAATAATTTCTGTGGTGATGATTCGGGCAGTTGCCACACATCATACCGAGCCACGCCGAGCCAATCCACCGGTATTCCTCTTCTTTCTTGCATGAAATGTACATTCTGCATTAACTTTACACCCCGCATTACATATATTCATACTGTTTGAACCGTATATGCTTCATCAAAAGTACATGATTCTTTTTTTATTATTAATTTATCAACTGCTGTTTTCTTTAAGAAGTGCTAATATTCTTTTTAACATGTTGACTTCATATTTTTGGCTTGCAAAACATGTTTTCTACTCGCTATTATGAGCTGGTACCTCCCTAATTACCATACAGTGCCTCACTATTTACGGAGCATAACGATTATTGGTAGTGCTAGTCACATTGTGTAAAAGATGTGAATCGGAGAAGTCAGTCTAAAAATTTCAAAATTTGGTGTGCGATTTGGAATGGGATTGCCAAATTCGTAAGAAAAGGTAGAGGTAATAATATGGTTTTATGTCCAACCGAACGAAATGACAAATTTTATGTCGCATTATTAGTAATGAAATTATGTACAAACACAATGTTTATATCTTCGAAAATTTGTATGCTATTTTTACCATTCATTGCGTATATCTGACTGATTTACAACACATATATGTCTAAACGTGCTTGAATAATGCTATTTATTCAAGATTCTTGAAATTGGGTGGTAATAAATATTAAACCGTTTTTCTGGACCTACTTCATCGCAAGTGCATGCTGCCGTGCTGCAGAAAAATCACACAATAAAAATAAAAACAAATAAAGACATGCCAGTAACAGCTGTTGCCAGTAAACGTGTAACATACAGATAATTCCGGGAAGGAATATAGACGTGTGGAAAAAGATGACACAATAAAGAAACAAAAGAATTTCAGTAATATCAATACATCTAAACCAGGTATATGATAAATAGGGATGAAATTAACGATGGCAACACAGGCGACAAGAGACACGATTGCATGTGAACACAGACACAGAAAAAAAAAAAACAGACGAAAATCAGCAGGCTTCTTTCGACAACAGACGCGACACGTTTCGGCAACTATGAACTGTTCCCAGTCTGCTAGCACATTGTACAGACTGAGGAACTCCAGCAGACCGACTGTGACATCTGGAAAGTGTCTTATGTAGACAAACACGCCTACTTATATCTCAGTCAATGGAAGTGCAACTGCCTCCTGAATAGTCGCACGAATTTATTGCGAATATGACAGAGAAATTTTTCTCTCAAGCATATGCTTGCGTCTTGTTGATGCTGCCGCCCAAACTTTAAGGGCGCGGGCTACCGCAATTTTCATCACAACGTATTTATTTTTTATTTATACCAGACAATTATTTCTTATTTTAGACACAAAATGTGACTAAATTTGGCTATAATGAAATTTTTTTACCTCTCATTGTTTTCGCGTAATGGCTTGTTAAAGTCGTATTTTACATGTTTCCGTTTTAACGACAAACACTAAAACCAACTGATAAACCAAACACAAAAGTGTCACAGTGGATAAATACTTTGTAGACTACAGTGTCACGCTCATAAAAATAAAGAATAAAAATTACTTGTATTAAAAAAAAATGAAACTAAAAATTAAAATTTAAAAATTTCAAATATTTTTTAAAAACACAAATAATTTTTATTCTTTATTTTTATGAGCATGATATTGTAGTATGCAATGTTTTATCTACTGTGATTTTTTTGAGTTTGGTATATCAGTTGGTATTAGTGTAGTCCTTAAAACGGAAAGACGCAAAATATGACTTTAACAAGACATTACGCGAAAACTATGAGAGATAAAAAAATTTCATAGAGCCAAATGTAGTCACATTTTGTGTTTAAAATAATAAGGAAAATATCTGGTACAAACAAAAAATTAAATAATGGTGACGAAAATTGTGGTAGCTACGCCCTTAACATGTTTGTCACGATCGCTTCACCGGGCCGTTTGCTGGACAACGCATTCGTGAACTGCAGGAACAGGAAAAATGAATAGCGTTATGTAGAAGAAATTCACTAAAGTAAATAACACGAAACTCACCAAACTCCTAAACTACTATACATTAAAACAGTAAGTAGTTAACAGGAATAGGATACCTGAAAATAAGAATATCTTTCTGCATAAAACCATGCGATTTTGGTAGCGCAATGACGTGAATGTTTAATTCAACCACGCAGTCTTCGGCCCTATAAATTCCAGCAAGTAGCTAGTTTATAAACATAAAAAGTGCCACTGAATTGTATTCTTGTTGTACCTTAGGTGTTTGTTTTGTCAGGGTATCCCCCAGGGCCTATACATTAAACCGTAACAAGATGTAAACGTTTCGTAAATGCGTGCCTTGTGGGTTGAGGCGACGAGGCAATACTTGTGTTATCGACAGATATTTTTCACGCTAGCATGACATATCCGCAATTTCGCACATCCTTAAGAGACCGTGTCAATGTTTCAGGCGCATGTATGCAACCCACATTAACCACATATAAATCAAGGCTAATCTTATTATTGCTACACTAATACGAGTATTACACTTATCAAAATTATCTTGGCGCTTTATCATAGACACAGTCGTTCTTATTTTAGCTCAGTTCTGCAAAATCAAGTATAACAAACGGTTAAATTACCGATGTGATACGAAAAAAATATTTGTAAAATTTGTAGCAACTATTCTTTATACTTAGCTTCCGGGAACACAGCGAAAATAATAACGAGTCTGTCTCTTGTAAATCGCGAAGATATTGTTGATACGTGTAATACTCTTATTGTTGTAGGGGAATGTAAAATTAGCCTTGATTTATATGGGGTTAATGCAGGTTGCATAGATGCTCCTGAAACACTGACCCGGTTTCTTGAGGTGTACCGAGCTTTGCCAATATTATGAATATTTGATAACTGCTCATCGTGCGGAAGCTGATTCTGCTAAAGAATAGCATTCAAAGAACGTTACGCACGTGTTTTGCTATTACAGGTCTTACACTCATTTATATCTAAAAAAATTTTACACGCTGTCGATGTGTTAGAGGTCCTTTTTAGGTATTAAATCTTGGCGCATGATCTTTAAAATGTATAAGCGTCAAAAATATACAGTCATCTATAATATTACGTCATTAAAAGACAACTTTACCACTGAATGTTTTGATATAGGCGAGTTATGAGTGAAATGACTTCACGGCAGTTCAGTGACTGGCCCCTAGAGGGCAGATGGAGGCGTGATGCACGTACTTAGTCGTCCTCATCTCTTCCGCACTTCTAGGCATTGAACGCTCCCACAGCCGACCAGCTAAAACTCCTTTACAGTCGCCATTTCTGATCGTTTGATTTTATCAATTTGAAATTGGAAGACGAAAACTGTAAAACTTGGGAGTAAAATATAAATACTATTTGCTCCCTGATGCAGTACATGCGTGTCAATTTAAGTGAAATAAAGAGAAGAGATTTTGGTCAGCACTGAACAGCTGAAAGGCGACATGAGTTGAGTACGGAGAAGCGCAGGAATGAAAAGATGGGGTGAGGGATATCCCCGAGAAAACCCGCCGATCAGCGGTATCGTCCGGCACGGTTCTCACATACAAAATTCCGCAGGCCGACCCCACTGGGATTCGAAACCGGATCGCCTTGGTTAAAGGGTCTAGGAAATAATTAGCCAGCATTCATTGAGGCTATTTTTTATGTTCATAAATATATAGAATGATTACAGTTAATTTAAACGCTAAAAGTTTAACTGACCTGTCTGTTCGGTTACGCAGTGTAAGTCTAAATATAATTACTACTGTAACAGACAGATATTTTTCTTAGAACTAAATTATAATATTTATTATTATAATTATTGTAAAGTAAAATTATGAACTAAGGGCTGTGAAACCGAGTCAAAACATTACAAGGTGCAGTGACGCCAGTATATGGTTGTGTCGGCAGTCTGACGACCAATGGATGTAAGACGATTTCTAACGACCAATCTCTCTGTGTGACCACATTAAACCACACCACTTTGCAGGTCATAACCTACGGTGTCAAATACCAATGTTTTATTTTTCGGGTCATAAGAAACACATATCTTTTCTATACAGTACTTGATATATTTTTCTTACTCCGCTACAGGTTTGAAATAAATAGTTTTATTATATGGGAGAGTTTGGCTTAGGGAAATATTCTGCCTCTAGTTTGTTTGCTATCTCCAAGGAATCAAATAAAAAAAAAGAAGTTGTAGTGAAATTAAATTTAACTAGGCTTGGGAAAGAGAGAACTTAGTTAATTTAACGTGAAAAACAAACCAGTATTAATTTTTGAATTGCCACGTTCATGCCAGATTAAATTCAAGAAAGGTCTGGGATTGTGATCATTTACACCTCTAGCCTGTACCATCCTAACAAGCGGTAGAAATAGTACCTTGCCACAGTGGCGTATCGTAGTAGGGTTCCAAGGAATGCGGTGCTAAGCATTGACTATACACCACACTGAGTTGTCTGTGGACCCATTAGACTGGTAGAGGTACCTACAGTCTCGAGCCAGTAGCGTACAAGAGGCAAGGAACGTATTGTCCAATAATATACCTCGGACTACACAGCACATGTTTATTGGGTATGACAGGTAGGCACACTGAGTCCATGTGCTCAAAGCGTATAGTCGGAGCTTTATTGCATGTCCTGAAACACGACCACGATACGCCACTGCCTTGCTAAGCTTTAAATATAATTTTTCTAACACGTAGTCGTTAGGTGTATTGTCACTGGTACTTTGGCGTCTGTTGAAATTATGTTTTCTATTTTATTTAGATAACGTCTGTCCAAATAAAATGTGTCGTCTGCTTCGTCATGTAACGTCCCGATTAGCGGCGAAACACCATTTTGTTGTAATTTGCAAGTAAATCGTTTAGAAGATCTAAGTATACTTCGGCAATTCGTAAAGTAGCTTGGCATTAGTATAGTCTGTATATTGTAAGAATTCCATTTTTTGACAGTTGTGTTCACATTCCTTTAGTTGTTGTCACAATGAATATTTGAATAAACACGCTCAGCTGATTCTCAAACTGTGCAGTACATCAAAATGTAAATTATTTTTCTACAGAAATTTTTACGCATCACAGGTTTACAGAACTCTCAAAAACTGGAATTATTTTGTGAGACAGACTATACGTAGCGACATATATTAGAAGAATTTTAATTAAATTTAACCGAATAAAATCATAGCATTTTATAATTTTTAAGTAAGTACTAATGAGCCCGTTGATGTGGCGTTTCGAACACTTGACTCATAGTCCTGTATAATATATTTGGTTGCGACGGAGTACAGTGTCGCACAAAAGCCAGTGCGCCTCGCAACATACTGGAACACGATTGTTCAGCGACGGCGGCGTTGTGCATGGCGACAGTGTCGCAACGGTGGGCGTGTCCCAGCGCTCGAGCCCACATTGATAGTGGGAAGGGTAGAAGGGGTAGGGAGGGTGATTGATTGCGGTTCGGTGGAGTGAGATATCAGGGAGTGGGAGTAACCGGGCTGTGCTGTAAAACAGGCAGACAACGACGTCGAGAGAAAGAGAGTACGTGAGAGAGAGAGAGAGAGAGAGAGAGAGAACTGAGAGCAAGAACCTAATGACGTGGCCAGGAACCTCATCATGCTAGGGTTCGCCCACAGCGATCACAACGAAACCAGGAAAGTAGGGGAATACTAAATTGTTCCTGTCTGTTTAAGGGCTGTCAATTTGGGAAAAATCATATATTTTATAATGTTAAAATGTAGGATAAGTTTTGTAGACATTACTAGAGGGTATATTTTCCTTGTATGAAATAAATTTAGCTCAGCCAGTTTTCCCACAATGACATTTCAAAGTCAAAAGTTGCATATTTTACGAATAAAACTTGAAAACCAACAAACAGAATAAAATTATAAAAATTACATCAAAACTAAATGCCACGTTCTACGGCATGAAGCATATACTATAAAACCATTAACAATAATTTTTGCTAAGAGCAACAAAAATTAACACATTTCAAAAATATTTTTTGTAGTTGCTTCAAGCAGTAGCTTGGGACGTGTAGTTACTATGTGAATTAGCTCACTTCGTTATGTTTATTAGTTTTTAACACTTGTATGAAGTAAAAATATGCCCATTTTGTCTTTGAAATACCGTTGAGGAAAAACGGGGTACGCAATTTTTTTGTAAGAGAAAACTATTCTCCCAAGAAACGTCTATAAAACTAACAACATTTCATACAAATATTAGATTGTATTTTCCTTACTTTAACGTCTTTAACGTCTCGTAAAACCCTACGTACCATAAGGCTGCCGCCTACCACGCCCTTGAAAATTAGTAGCAGTGTGTCCGTAAATACGTTTCTTACTCAACTTTTCCACATGTACCCATTGCGTCTGTCTTGCAAGAAAAAAATACACTTAAAATGATGACGGAAGATTGTTTCAAAGCATCATTTCTGGTCACCCTCAAAATGACTAAAAAACAGCATTTTAAATATGTTATATCTGAAAAACTACTCACGAAATTCACGCAAAACTACTTTAGAAACATACAATGGATAGAGATGATGGTTAGAGACACTTACTGGAAAATCGCGAAAATATTTAGCACAGTCTCCAATAAACTGTATTATCTCAATCGTGACACGTGTGAACAGTTTTCTGGCAAATCACACACGTTCTGTGTTAAAACTGTACAATTATATTTGGGTCTTTTGAAGAGGAATATTGTTTCATGTAAACAATAGCCAATATAAATGCAAAACCTTCAGTGTTATACATAACATGTTGGAGCCTAGCAAACTATCAACTTTTCCCACGATTTACCAGTGTCTCTAATGATAGTATATCACAAAAATGTTTCGCGCCAACATACCCTCGAAAATACTGTAGTTTCCTTCTACATTTATTGGGCTGAAACAACATTGCAGCCTGCAGACCAATAACAAGCATCACATATTACAATAGCAGGATTCTTATTGGCTCAGTCAAATAGGGTAACAGCTGCACGTACAAGCGAAATATAGTGTAATCTTTTCATAAGCTGAATGTGCGTTGAAACCCAGCAAACAATCAAGTCTTCTCGCGATAAAACATTATCTCTGGCAATGGACTTTTCTTACAACTTTTCACCAGTAAAAATATGGGCTCACCACTGGAAGTGTCAGTGAGGCTAATGATCTACTGTACCACTGCACGGCGTTTCAGTGTCTTGCGGTAGAGGTGATAACGCACCAGATGAGCCGGTCAACATCGCCCTTGGCGTCGTGCATCAATCCAACTAGGCGGGCGCCTTAAGTACGTTGAACCCGTAAATATTCAAAATGATATATTTGTGCCAAGCACTGTTTAACTTTTACATGTCAGATAACATGTCATTTCTTCAATTAAAAAATAAAAAATAGGTACCATAGTTTTAGCATAATCACCTATCAAATTCACAAAATGGCTGTTGCGGTGTAGCCAAAATAATAAAAAATAATTAACTTGTAGATATAAGATAATTCATATTGATACTTTATGATGTGAGCTAGTTCAAGACGCTTTTACAAACAGAAGGCGATATTGTTTTGTAATTTTTTTTTTTTTAATTAATGAAAGTGAGTACAGTTTTGCATAACTTTGACTTTTGGCTACTACGGAAATTTTCAAATCTAACTTTTGTCAAACATGTCATAAATCGCATTGATAATCTGACTTTCAGTTCTTGTAATTTTGAATTAATAAGTTAATAATTTTATTCTATTTTGGCTACACCGCCACGGGTATTTTGTGACTTGGATGAGACATTATACAAAAACTACAGGGCCTATTTTTTTATTTGGGGAAATGACGTGTTATCTGATATGAAAAAATAGAAAAGGGTTTTGAACAAATATAAAAACTTTAAATTTTACGGGTACAATGCCTTTAAGGTTGTCGTGTGCACAGCCGCCGAGTTGCATAGCTTCGGTCGTTAGCGGATTACCCGGAAACTGCTCATCGTACATGAGTGATGTTGGCTTAGCTTTAAAGTATGCTATACGTGTGTATACCCATTTCAAGTTCACCACGTCTTATTAAAGAAGTCAGGGCCGCTGTGGTCGAGGGGTCAGACTCCTCGCCTCCCACCAGGGCGATCCGGGTTCGATTCCCGGCGGGGTCGGTCCCCGGATTTTCGCATGTGGGAATTGTGCCGGACGATGCCGTTGGTCGGTGAGTTTCCTCGGGGATCTCCCATTTCCTCCGCCCCTTCATTCCGGCGCCGCTCCATACTCACATCATGTCATCCCTCACCAGCGCTCTCAAGACCTCGATGTTAATCGCTGACCAAAATGTCTCACTCACTCTTATTAAAGTATATTTTCTAGCGCCGAAAACGATGAAAATGGGAGTTTTTTCTGCATTTTTATGATTGTAAATCTTGGCGCATAAACTTGAAAATGTATAGGCGCGTGCAATACAACTTAAATTACGGTATAGGGTCATTACTGGAAGTGTCCTATACTGTGTCCACTCTAACGTTGCAGCAGAATTAATAATTGCTAACGAAATAAAGCAAAGCAATTGAATTATACCTATATTCCTCACATTGTGATTGCGTCGTAGCATAGTTACCTTGCATTTTTCAATATTTCAAATGAAATTTTCGCTGTGCGAAAAAAGTTCTTGACATTCACTTGGCTGGATTAGCTACAACCTTTGAATGGATAGAGAATAGAGGCGCATTGTCGGCGGGATGACCGCACACCAGTTAAGTGACTCGCGCCTATTGGCTAGGGGAAGGCGTCATGCCTTCGGTGTCTCGTCCTTACCATTTCCCCACTTCTAGGCCTCGAAAGCACCAACTATTAATCCTGACAGCCACCTTAAGACCGTCATTAAATAGACTACATTTGTGTGAGATCGTTTGGAGGCAGAAACTCTATGGGATTGTAACGGTGTCGCTGACCGGAATGTACAATGAATTATCGCCTCTCCGTGCAAGCCACTCAGCTGTCGTGCAATGCTTTACTGTTATCCTTTATCCTACGCGACTTTAAGCCGTTATCAAAATTATTTTGTTTGTGTGCAGCATAACTCAAGTCTAATAGTCGTATATATTGCTGTGCTTTTCGAATCCGGTTGTAATTTTTCCACATACGAAAAATGCGTTTTTGTTTATTTTGAGGGTCACAGAAATAATTGTTATAATAAAGGTGCCAAACTTGTAATATATACCTAGCGACATAGTATGAAGTTTCGTAGGTAAACCAATATAAAGCGCGTTAAATAGTTTCGTTCAAAAAAAGTATGGTGGTAACAGGTTTCAAAATATTTGAAACGCAGGTAGGGAAGCACAGTAATGCCATGCCTTAACCGCTGGTTTCTACAGTTTAAGGATTAGTCCCAACCATTTCTGATGTATTTCTGACTCAGTTGATCTCAGCGCTGTATTTCGCTTACACAAACTAAACGCCCGTAGTTAGACACCGATTGCTTAAAACACAAATTTTGTATGTCCATTATGAGAAACTGTAAAAGTATATCTCATATTGTCTTCACAATTAAGAGTTACAGATTATAATATGTGTATTATTTTTGTCTACGGTTCCATGTATAACATATATTACGAACAAGGTATCTTTGCCAGCAAATTAAAACTTTACTGTAATACATTTTAATTCCACGATTTTCATGTACATGCGATAGGTGTGCTACAAGACATCGACATATTGTCATGCACATACGTTATAGACGCTAAGTTGCATTTATTGATTTTCTGCAATAACTTCTGTTTTATAATATTTCTGGAAAATGTGGCAATGGTGAAGCATGGAATATATTTGTAATAATTTTAAGGGTCCTATTTATGTTATGAATTCATCTTATAATGGACTTGTAATCATTCTTGAAAGTTGACATGTTATTTCCTTTTAATTGTACTGCATTACAAATTAATGAAATATTAAAATATTATTTGTGGCAAGCAGCTTACTGAGGATATATCCTATGCTTTTTCAAAGAGAATATTTAAATAATACAATTTGAATACATTGTATGGCTCGAAATTTTTAAATACAGAAAAATTATCTGACACCACACCTTAAGCGATAATTACCTTCTAAGCCAAAATGTGAATATATATAAAATATACTTTTGGTAGTTTTGTTTAAAATGGTGATGACCAGGTTGGCTATGTTTTTTAAATACCTTACATACGTTGGTGTATAACGTATTTGACGAACTTTTCTTGAATGAGTTATTAGTCGATGCCGTATAACTCCATTTCTTAAAAAAAAAAAAAAAAAAAAAAAAAAAAAAAAAAAAAAAAAAAAAAAAAAAAAAAAAAAAGTTTGCTTCAAGGCAAAAAACATTCCAAACAAAACTACCAAACATATATATTATATCTGCTCTCGTTTAATCTTATAAATAATTACCACGAAAACAGTGCCAATAGGCGAACATGGCCTTAATGTTCATAAATAAGTGCCACTTCAAGTTTGAATGGACAGTTGCACAGTCTATAAACTATATATTAATTGTAAGACTTCTACATCGTTTTTGTAATCGAATGATGTCAAATTTAAAAATGTTCAGATATATTACAAATTGTATTTAATGGTTATATTAAGAAAATTGACTTTTTCAATAAGTACAAACATTACATACATATTTTTATAGTTATAAAGAAGTTAGTTACACATTTAACTGAGATTCTACTAAATCAAAAACTTAAGATATATTAACAATAAGCGTACTATCATCAAAGCTGAAGCAAATTAACGCTAAAAGTTATAATCGGTCACGTACGTATAAATACACGAGATTATATGTAACTGATTTATATTAGTATATTTCAGCATGATGGGCCTATGTAAATACCAATTAGCGCAAACAAATTTTTGGCAGTAAAACATATAAAATAAATATTAAATTTGCTTCCAATCAGTCACACGGAATATAATACAAGTAAAGGTGGGCAAATAAGGCCCACTTACAAAACAATGGCAAATAACTGTTTAGATATTGATGATGTACAAGAATGTCTAATAGAGGAAATAATTGTTTATTTATCTCCCAGATAAATATTGTACAAACTTGCCGGTATCAAAAAGTACTGGTAACTTTATAAATAAAAACACAAACATTAACCTTATTACCTGCAGCAGCATACATTATACATTAAGACCCATGTTAAAAAAAAAACTTTAATCAATACAAGAAATGGCCAGAAAATTGTAAATTCTTCACATTTAAAAAACAAAAATATAAAAGAATGATGAAAACTTTAATTCTTACAAATAAAAATAAAAAATCACTTTTAAATTAAACTTATTTTATTGCAATTTTAATTATACTTTAAATAAATTTATGACTGTTGGTAGACGCTACAGATTAAAAGTAATAAAGCAGATTTGTCTAAAGTTTGAACAAACTAATTATCATAAATATATTCTCATTGAAAAGCACAGCTTTAAGTTCTAAATAAAAAAACAATCACACAAAAACACCAATTAATATTTCTAATGGAAGAGGAAAATAAACATATTTCATCAATTGACTTGTGAGGAATAAGTCAATATCTTTAAATCCATTACATACCTCGTTAGAAATAGTAAAATAAAGAACGAAACAAATAAAACTTCAATTGTTTCAGATTTTTTTACACCTTTGTGCCTCTGTAACTAACTTTAACTGCCCAGTCATTAATCAACAAAGTCAAAATTGTCAGTGACATTAACTATCATATCCACTAGTTGAAACTATCAACCGAAATTAAAAATAAAAGAAACGTAAAAAAAAGTTAAAGCTTAAATTGAATCGGTGACAATAAATCACATTAGTTACTGATTACGTTTAGGATATCGCCGTCCTGTAATTCCAATACATTTCTCGTGGATCCAGGTACTGCATGAAATAAATGCTCTCATGTCTGCAACAAAATCTTGATAAACACCGTAGAGCCATGGCTCTTCACTAGCTTTCGAGGTGGTTGGTTGAATCATGGTTGCAGTGGGTTGGACAGATTTTTTCCAATGAGATTTATGTTCAAGGTTTGAGCTCTGTAGTTAACGGCCTTCTTGCGGAGGGTTGTGTGATGCTTACGTCTGATGTTTGGTGGTCTTGAAATGGTGACGTCAGAATATTTGCCAATTTTTGAAAGAGTGACATTTCATCATCTGACTCTTCTCGGGTTGTTAAAATACTGCCGTGCGTAATATACACAGCTACAGTTTCTTATTATCTGATTGAATCTTAACCAAAAATAATGGCCATATTAGAACAGGTTGTCAAAATAATTTTCTGTGGAGTAAAAAAAAACACATAGTCATAAAAACTGGCATACTTTCTTCAAGTCGTTCTTTTTATATAAAAATAAATACATGGCCAACATGGCAGTTAACAGCCCCCGAGTGATTCTTGGAATTTAAATTAAAACAAATGAAACGTAATGTACCTAAAATTCAATGACCGGTATTAAGGCTCACTTAAAACACGAGCGGGCCTTATTACCTGTTAGCATGACATTATTATTTCATTGGCTATGAATAAGAGGAGTAATATGAAAAGGACTTTACTTTCAAGGCATAATTGTGTTGTTAATTAAATATATATTGACATCCTACTTCGCGTAAATGTATTTAAAGCTCATAACTTGAAAGATAGAGGTACTTTAAAGGAGAAAAGTTATAAAATCAAGGTAACACTCATCTCCGTATTCTTCTACGCACACTCCACAGAAAACAATTGCGACTACGATTTTCAAACTATTGTTGTTACATAACATCACTAGTAGCTTTGTGGCTATGCTGCTAGCGAAGAGGTTCGCTGGCGTGTAACATTCTAAACACCAACTGGGCTTTATTACCTAGTGGGCCTTGTTACCGCCTACCACCTTACATATATTAAAATGCACGTATTCATGTCGCCAAATCTTCGAAATTAACGGCTGTACATTACAGAACACAGCGTCAACAACTATCAGTTAATTCACGTTAACTTACCTAGTACTAAATATTTACCGAGATTAAAATTACTGTGGGAAAATTTCCTCAGATATTTATGTTAGCAAAAACGTTCGAAGGGTCGTGATTTATAAAAACTGAATACGTTTGTGTACAAAATTTGTATTACTGAAGTCGTTGTACCTAGCACTACATGTGTACCTAGTTTGATGAAGTTCTGAAATATACTCCTACTGATGAAATTTATTGTGTATAAAAAGTTCATAGCCACTCACGCTGAAAATACAAAGACGGCATAATAAACATAAAAGTTAATTAATTTACTAAGTTGGAAACGTGTGCAAAGTTTGACGAAATAAGAAAATAATTTATTCTTATGACATAGGCTATCAAATTAGGTGAAAAATATAAGACTGGCAATTTCTGAGAAAATTAGAACACATCATAGACAAAATATGTATGGATAAAATATCTTTAAGAGAGCGTGGTACATAATCCAACGCTATAAGCATTAATCTATAACTGTAGGTTTCTTGAAGCCAATTTACGAAAATTAAACAATAGCAATCCTACACAATAGTTTTAGCCAGCATTCTAAACAAAATTGTTTCCAGTGTTACCAACCTCTGAGGCACAATCTCTGGCGCCGGAACCTCGTGCATTTAACTGCTGTGCAAGAGACCACGCGTAACGAATAAGTAACTCTAAATAAATATATACTCGTAAAGTTGGCAAATTCAATTATCTAGGATTGTCATTGATTGTTTTATATATAGAGGCTTCGAAATAAGCGTGTAAATCAATTTATGTTTTCAGCGCTTACTTATATACCACGCACTCTTAATGAGTCATAAATGTTTTTCGAAATTATTGATATTTTGAAAAATGATTCCACAGAAATGTCATGTGAACAATAAAAGTTTAATATCCGTATTTTAAAGATACACTATTTTACATGGAGTACATATTGCATACCGCATATTGGCCAGTAAGTAGTTTTCCGCAAAAACTATGAACCCTAGGTACCTATTTTGCTGTTCGCTGCTATCTGGAATATAAATTTATGTATGTAGGTGTACGCCATACTTTGGCCGCAATTCGAGAAGTGAGCTTAATCAATTTAGCCTTACGTACATACTACTAAGTATATTACTTTATCAGTGAACCTATTGCCAGTGACATTTCCGCAATTTTGTTTTAATGCATTAAGCTACGTGCACATAGGCGTCTCGGCTCCATGGTTATTAGCAGCGTGTCTTTGTTCAGACACGACTCTCACTTGTCTATATTCGTCAAAATAAGGTTATTGTGGCTCTGTACGTCCGTGAGTGAGTGAGAGATTTTGGTCAGCTCTCAACATCGAGATATTTAAAGCTGGTGATATGATGTATGGAGCAGCACCGGAATAAAACGGGAGATCCCCGATAAAACCCGCCGACCGTCTGCCTCGTCCAGCACGATTCCCGCGTGCGAAAATCCGGGGACTGACCCCGCCGGGAATCGAACCCGGATCGCCTTGGTGGGAGGCCACCGCGACCCCACTATATGTCTTTGATTTGCCCAAGGAGTGCAAGACCAATGCATACTACCTATCTCTATGTATTACGGAATTGCAACCCATAACTTGCAATGCCATATACCAAAGATTTTTGTTGGAAAAATAAATCGTTACCTCCACACCCGATAAAGTACACAATTTTCATATCTTCGCCTGCAATATTTCAGTGTTCAGTGTGGTCATGTAACAAAAGAGCAACGTAATGGTCTCGTTATTTTATAACGTCTTTGGGTTTGCCAGAAGCATCCTAAAACAAGTGACGGTTAAATTATATAATCATTAACCATGAAACCGAGCCACTGATGTCGATGTAAGGCGTCCTAACTAAATAGTGCAGAAATCATTTCGTCACAAAACCACGCCTCAACTAGTATGTTATGCGTGTGAATAACTACGCCAGACAAGTAGTCTCCATTATTGCATCGGCTAGGGCGCTCGCATTGCACAAGTTTGTCCGGGTTAGAATCTCGTAAAAATCAAATCTGATTTCCCCATTAGGGAATCGTGCACGACGATGCTGTTGGCTGCCGATTTTCTTGAGCATGTCCCATTCCCCTTGCTTCTGCATTTCGGCACCGCTCCATTCTCATTTTATATCGTCCCTTATCAACTCTTCAAACTTTGCTTCTTATCGCTGACCAAAATATTTTTACCTACTAATTCGTTAAACCAGAGAGGACTGGTAAGTAACTCTGAATTTTTTGCTTATTATAATTTACTAGTAATTAACAACGAAACCTTATTGTTAAGGAAAATTCAGTGAGTATATGTATTAAATAGTATTTTATTTCACTTTCACGCGCGAGACCGGATTACTTATTTATCCAAACCTTTTCGAGATAAGCCATTATCCATGCTAGCCACGCATCAGTTACATAAATGTGTTTTATTTAAGGGGTATTGATCCCTACCAACTTGGATTTATCAGTTTCTTCTCGATAAATTCTGTTCCAGTCGATGTATCAACATTTTCGTCACAACAGGGCATAGATGCAAACTAAATTTATTTTCTGTAATTGCTGGAACTATAATATATTCATTTTTTTGTAACGTGAAACAGCGGCGACTACAGAGTCCACAAAATTAACAGAAACAATGTCATATGGATTCCAAAAAGTGAATGAAACTAGAAACTATGCCTTGTCAGCGTGAAAAAAGCAAAACAATGTGTATATTCCCTGATTTATAAGAAAAACCGTAAAACCGATCTGACCCTTAAGTAATGCAGTTTATTTATGCAACGTAATTTAAGTTTTGGAAACTCTTCACCTTGTTACTCTTGTCTCATTCATGTTTTACAACACGGAACTTTCGAGTTATTACACTGTGTAGTAGTAATCACAAAATTAAATGTGTGATAAAAGTATAACGTCGACTTAATGAGCAAAACTAATACAAAGACGAATACTAAATCCATGTGGCACAGTATACAGATATGCTGTGCTTAGTATTTTATTGTAAATATAATAGTGTACTGCAACGGTAACATTGTATTAATCAAAGTATCATAACTAAGGATGTAATTTATGAACGTTCTTACTGTTATGTAAAAATTCACGAGCTTGTATAAAATGTTTACGTTCAGATATCGGTAGACTCGATTTCATCACTCTTCGCTCAACGACGTTTTTTAACTCGGCTCTGGGCGAATAACGGTGAGAGATTTACCCCTTTCTGTATTTATTAGAACTTCACGCCTCTCACTTTATCACCCTGTCAACTCAGAGGCGAGAAAATATTATATAAGTAACGTTGTATAGTTATAGAACGATACACGTGTAGTATCTGGCATAGAGTGTAAGTTAATATGTATATGTGTGTGTATGTGGTTGTGTTTAATGAATACTGCAGAAATATTTCGGTTAGTAAAATTGTTAGAATATGACCAACCAGCCTGATGAGTCTTGGTTTGGATGTTGGTGTATTTGTTTTGTAATGTTGCAAATAACAATAATTATGAACCACTCAGACAACAATTAATATCCAGATAATTAAAAATCTACACTTGAAGTCCACCTCAGAGGTTCGATCCATTCTTCGAGGCATCAAGAAGCTAACCTTGTTAGAATACCTGCTTACACCGGCCTACGTTAACTCCACGTCTCTGGTATTAAATAATTTGTGTTTTTGTCTCGGAAGGGTCAGGGTCGTCTAATTTGACTAGGCCTATATAAACTTTCACACCATTAAAAATGTTCAAGACTGTAAACAAATGAAGGTGAAAAATAGTGTAACGATAGCATGTACAAACGTTGCAAGCTTGTCTCGCTTTCAGCAGTTCATCGGCTTGATATCACCTAGTTTAACAGAACAAGAAAAGGCATAGGCAGAGAGTGAGCTGAAATTTTCTCAGGTGTTTCCCCATCTGCGCATTAGGGTAAATGCTGACGTTGCTCTAAACCATTCACCGTCCAGTTTCTTCGCTTTCCTATTGAAAGTCTCATTACCCCGAATAAAATAATTAAGGCCATGGTCCATCGTTTGTACTGCTTATACAAAAATTATTTTTTAAATCCTAAACGAAAGCAGATATCGAAAAGCTGTTGTATAGTTTCGTTAAAAATATTGTATACTGCTCAAACATTTTTTTTAGAAGAAATACACAATGGCTTCATCTAATAATGCAATTAAGTGAGTTCTTATTTAACAAATTAGACAAACACACATGCTTTTTTTCTCTGGAAAAAATTTGGCTAATCAGTGAATTATTTTAAAATAAACTGTGCAAACGTTTTTCGGTGTCTGCTCACGTTTATGAATAAGAAAATAATTATCATGAAAGCTGTAGAAATAATGGCTCAAGTCCTTAAAGCGGCCATTAGTATGTTGATTTATATTTTTATATTGAAATTGGATTACTCGCAGTTTTACGTATTAATACAGTTTCAGGACTATGTTATTGCATAAAACAAATGGTAAGTAAGGAAAACAATTGTTGAGTTTTACGTGTAGTGTTTTCGTCTCAGTAGTTTCATGTGTAATTCCAGCTGTTCTTTGTCCTTACGTTCGATGAACTGCCATAAATGTGCGTTTCGGCTTATATGGAAGTTGTGTGCGTGTTTGTCTGTGTGTTTATATCTATTGCCTACAGCGAGTCTCGAATTATTTTGAAAACTCTTTTTTTCTCTTAGTTTTCTGTGACAGCTTAGTGATGAAATATTGACGTATATAGCTCTTCAATTTAATCTACCATTCTAAACTACGAGAATATTTCATTCACATGTCCTGTGTTTTCCCGTGCACCTGTCTCTTCGCTCTCATTACAATTTAATGAGAACTGCTTTTGAGGTGAACGCTTCCACCATTTGTTTTGGTTGTTTGTATTTACTTTCCTGGACTGGAACAACTGGTATATTACGCACGATTTAATATTAGCAAGCAGCAATAAGCCAGACAGAATTAAAGACATAGAAATTGTATATATGAAAAGCATCTATAATTTTAAGAGCTGTTTTGTAGTATAATAATTAAATTTACTCTCATTAAATACTGAATTAAAAAACTATTTGCTGTTTCACAATTGTATATTTCATATTTTTTGTCTTATGTTACGAACAAAATTAGTTGAGTGTTATAATCTAGTATTATTTGCATTACTTAATTGCATATATATATATATATATATATATATATATATATATATATATATATATATATACATACAGGCTGTTCCTAAAGGTTACCGACAAACTGAAACCACGGTTCGGGGGCACTACGCAGAGTCAGAAAAATATAGGAACCTTGGGTCTCCGATGCACCGTTTTCAAACTGCAGCCTAAATACTGTAGCCAATAAGACGTGAGCGCGCGAACTCTGACTCGTGCCGCGGGAAGCGATGTTGCCAGATCGTCGATATCTACTGTGATCATAGCTGGTTTAATTAGGGAAAGGCGAACCAAGTGTGAAGTCACTGTAGACAGCCGAAGCTCTAACTGCTGTTCGTGGCCTGGTGAGAGTGGTCCACTCCTGGTCCGGAGACCTCGGTTCGAATTACGTACAAGACACCTTTTTGTTAAATTTGTATTTTGAAATCAGCGTCGGAAATAATAATCTGTTAAACATGCGTGTTCATGTTAAGTTTTCAAAAGGTACATTTTTTCCTCCTATAAAAGAAAATAAATAATAAACAGATAAAATGAAAAACACCATAGCTGCTTTTTGTATGTAAAACAACAAAAGTGTTTTGAAGTAGAGACTGCATGAGATAAAAATGTTAATTTGGGCAATTGCTTTTGTGTTGCGGAAAAAGATTCAATTTACGTCACGTTGTGTGCTACTTGTATCTAATTACATTTACACGAATAAGATAGCAGTGCACATAATATCTAGTGTGAACTGTCGTACTCGTGGCTTGAACTCACGTCAACGTGGATGAGGGCCGAGTGCGTGGACCATTCCACCACTTCACAGTGTGTGAAGTGAATGAACGCCACGAAGAAATTCACGCTAGTCGCTCGGAAAAAATCAGGACACTTCGTTCGGTGCGCAAATCGTTGCACTCTGGGTGATTCAGCAGGTGTGGAAAAAAAAGGGGGGGAAGTGGTGTTCCGCTACGTGCTGATCAGAGAAGCAGCGCAGACTGCTGTGTGTAGTTGTCTACAGAGTCAAAAGGGATTCTTCTTGGCTAGCATTTGAACGTCTAGTGCTTTTGTTCTTGTTCGCTGATCGCATCGTGCAGTATTGTTCGTATTATGGATGGCATTGGCTACACGAATGAAGAACTACGCGATATGCACTGTTTGTATGGTGCTGCTGAAGGGAATGCACGAAAGGCAGCCCGAAGGTACCAGTTGCAGTATCCTCTACGACGTCATCCGCACCACTCTACGTTCACACGTATCCATCGTGCTTTGGGCGAATTAGGTACATTTAACCGTGAAGGTGTTTATCATGTCGGCCGGCCACGCAATGTAAGAACAGCGGATTTTGAAGAAGCAGTTCTCGAGTTTGTTAACAACAATCCGTCGACAAGCACTCGCGCGCTGGGTACTGTTTTTCAATGTTCTCAGCAGACGACTTGGCGAGTACTACATGAAAATCGGATGCACCCATACCACCTGCTCAAGGTCCACAGCTTGTTACCAGA
>PNEQ01005250.1:0-35000 GCA_003012365.1 Medauroidea extradentata
CGCTGTCTTCACTCTTGAGGTCTTCTGTTCGACTCCCGTCGCGCACCTTCTCTTCGCCTGTCAGCCCGCCGCAGCAGTCCTCTTGTATCGCCAACACTGCTCCGCAGGTAGCCGCCTGCCGCCTCACAGTAGACTTTGACGTCACCAAGATGTCTTCACCAGTCTCTCTCCACAGGCGTAGCACCTTCCTCTAGCACTTTTAATAGCGAACTCCCCCAAATGTGTCGATTCTGTGCTTTTATACTAGCCCAGACAGTCGGTTATTCCCCGCATTACAGGGGTCTAAAAATAGATATTTCATCATGTTTCGGATATGCCCGTAGTCACGTCGGCCGCCCTCGAAGGGTTAAGACGCAGTTGGGACAGGCATCTATGACGTAGTTTCGGCGGTTTTCCCACTATGAGCCACCCGGGCTTTGAGTCATCGGCCAGCCCTCAAGGTGTTACGAAACAGCCGCCGACCACTGGCCTCCAGGAACATGGCACGCAACAATATCTTAAAACTAAGATGAAGTATCAGATATTTTAAAAGTACTTGCCTTATTAAATTGTTTTCGTTTACTAAAATTATCATTACACAATAATCCCTCCCAAGCTACAAATCTAAAATCTAGGCCAGCACCGACAAGATGGGAACACCTTCCCCCTTCCCAACAACCCACCCCTTTTCCGGCCATACTAAATGTCAACATCCGCCCGTCTGTATAGAATATGGTTTCATCACAACATATAATTTACTTGTGAAATGTAACACAACCATCCCGTTTCGGTGTAAATAAGTACACAGGAGGGGGAAGGGGTACCGATTCGCATCAGAACTTAAGGCCACGGGTTCCTATTTACGCTATTTTAGTTAAGTACTATTTTTTAAATCCTGAAAGGAAGCAGATATCGCAAAACCGTTACATACAAATGTTAGAAACTCTTCGTTATATATAGCCTATTTTTTTCTTTCAAAACTAAAGTTTTTACAAGTATGACTAATTATTGATTCTAAGATAATGTAATTACGTCAATAATTAATAAAAATTATACAAATTTAAGTTTCGATAAAAATTAGACTACGCACTACAAACAATTTACAATATTTCTATGTCACCGTTTTGCGATATCTGCTCCATTCCAGGATTTTTAAAGTCAACTAGCAAAAAACAACATAAATAGGAACACGTGGCCTTAACAGGTCATGTATGGGAAGCTGTCGTGTAGGTCGCGACTTTAAAAATTGTGGAAATTTATATTATAACTTAAAAATTCTGGGAACGGACTAAGCATTCGGGAAGTTAATAAAACATGGTGAGCATTTATATAAAATACGTTGGTCAATTATGTGTGCTGGCTGAAAGGAGTATGATTACTTTAGAATAAAAATAGTATTTGAGCCTAGTTTATTTTCAGTTTATCGACAAAATAATCTTAAGAAATTATTCTAAATCACATTTAGTTAGCAAACTTCTCTTAGCACGAGCTTATTGTTCTACATAAGGTACTTAAATATAAACCATTTAAATCATATACCAGGATATGGAAACTGTCCCTACATAGAATATTGTTACAAGTTTGGAGAACACAAAACTTTACATGTGGGCAATTCCCATGAGTTCTTTTGGGATAGAGGTCTTATAATTATAAATAAAAGAGTTAAATCACGTACTGGATTTAATAGCTCACAAAGCTATGAAATACACAAAACAGTAATCAACTATAACTCTCACAACACAATTAATTACGCACACAATTAGTACTATTCCACAGAACGTTAATTAACTTAGACAATTAAAGCACAAGAATATTTACCATTAATTAATTAAACACTACAAATCACAAACTCCTGTCACATATCCAATCAACAGTTACTCAAATGACAATGTACAACCTTAACAGTCCGAAGGGAGGATGGCTCACCATGTACAGTGCATCACCCAGAGTGCACCACTGTCTTCATTCTTGAAGTCTTCGGTTCGACTCCCGTCGCACACCTCTTCTTCACCTGTCGACCCGCAGCAGAAGCCCTCTTGTCTCACCCAGTACTGCTCCGAAGGTATGTGCCTGTAGCCTCACAGTAGACTCTGACGTCACCAAGACGTCTTCCTGACATCACCAAGATGTCCTCACCAGCCTCTGTGCACAAGCTTAACACCTCCTCCGAGCAGTACCAATAGCGAACTCTCGAAGCACTTCTTCTCTTGAATCACCAGGTAGACAGTCTCCTCAAGTCACCAGTTACTGCCCTCCTAGACACAACACCGTCAGTGTTGTTCTCCACAGCTCGCCACTCCTGTAGCACTCCAACACAACACCGCAAGTGTTGTTCATCCTTCCTGCAGCCCGCTGGCGTCACACAGCCTCGACACCGACCACTGCCATCGTGCTGCCATCCTTGAGACGCCATACCTCGTCAGCTCAGTCGTGCCGGCACACAACACCTTAGTGTTGTCTGTCCTTTCTGCAGGGCGCTGATGTTACTCAGACTCGACACCGACTACCGCCGCCGTGTTGGCATCCTCAAGACGCCACACCTCGTCAGCTCCGTTGATGTTTGATCAGCCTCGACGCCGTCGTGTTACCGCCCCCCAAGGCGCTGAATCCTCAACTCTGCATCGCTGTCAGCGTCTCCTCTCGGCCCGTCACTTCTCACTAAGTCCATCGTCGTCTTGGTGGCAACGCCGCCCCTAAGGGCGCTGCATCACACCACTCTCGGTCTCACTTCATCTTCACGACTCACTACTAAGACTCCACAAGACTCTCCAATACTAGACTGACTCATGTTGCGCAGTTCCGATGCTTTTATACGGCCCCTTCAGTGACGTCAATGGCTGATGAAATATGGTGATCTGAAATCTAAAAATAGACATTACCTCGGTCGTACTTGTTGATAGTCACGTATTCGCATTGGCGTAATCGGGGAAACCCAGTGACGTCTCTCGGGAGATGTGACATAGCTGCGAAAACCCATGACATCACTGGTTGACTCACAGGGCTGACCACCCAGCATGTTGTAATGTGCCTGCTGCCCGGCCAACACGCAACAATATAAATATAATAAATTCGCATCCAATGTTACTTACGGACGTCAGATACCTGGAGATAAGTATTTGGATCTAGCCCGTAGAAATCTGCTTACCCCAGCGTAATGACACCCAACAATGGAGAAGCGCCGGAATGAAGGGGGAGAGGGAAACGGGAGATATACGAGCAAGCCTGCCGCCCAGCGGTATTGTCCAACACTATTTCCAAATGCGAAAATTCGGGAACCGACCCCTTGTAAATATCCTAAAATAACTTGCAAACCCGTTGCACCTTTGATAAGTCACAACACTTATTTATGTGAATGCATTTACATTTAAAATTCACGTAATTTGCAAGACATAACGAAAGTTTAGAAAAATAGCATAAATGCAACTAACATTACTATAAAACACTGATACACAAAGTAAAAGTAAAAAAAAATTAAGTTAAAGATGATCGGTAACTGATAATCGTCACCAAAATTTTACAATTTTACTTGTGTCGCAGCACTGAAATCATACGCATAACAACACACAACATTTCTACCATAACCGTTTTGTTGTCACTTGTTAAAATCACAAATTCAAAAATCGAATTTACTCCGATTGCCATTCAAACCAGCAACCCTAGCAATATATAAGCAGTCACTCTCAATTTGTTTATTAGGCCCGTAGCTTTAACTCTCTGGTAACTTTCTATCCAACCGATACTGTGTTAATAACTCGATAATCCTGTTTGAGTGCTCTGAACATTATATAGAATAAAGCTCTGGTTGTGAACATAAACATGTGCAGTTCAATCTGATTGTAAATCCTCTGAAACAATAGTACTATCTATGAAATGCAGAGCCTCCGTCCCAACACAGCAGAGGTAGAAGCTCGCCTCATTTGAACTCTACGAAGAAACACGAGGTTAGTCTAGGATCAGAAAACTTGGCAATTTTTTTTAGCTAATTCAGTATTATATAAAAATAAAAGAAGAACTCAATTAGGTCTTTATACATATATTGTCGTAGCCCGTAACACTGTTCATCAATGCGAATTATTTCATTTCGGTAAGTCAGTTTGTTTTCCTTACTAGTATTTACAGTGTAAAACAGTTTTATGCAAATTTGGACAATGACATACCATTATAAAAAAAACTATGAAAGTTAAAAAAATGTATTACAGTAAAAAAGTTACCACATATGTCTACAAATCAAACCAAACACTATAAAAATTTAATGAAAAATTACAAGGCATTTCTTTGTCGCTTTGCAAAGTTTAGTAAACGTACAAAAATGTTCCTTGTAAAATTATTTGTTTGTAAAGTTACTATAATTACATTGTAAAAAACTTAAGACAAATTTGTAGTCTATAAAATCATAGGTTTGTAGTTATAAACAAATCTCATCCTCTGGAGAGAATTTTTGTGGAATAAAGTGAACTTTCATTTTGACTGCATGCTTCCAAATTTAACAAAAATTATATCTCTGAACTGTACATTGAATGTAGACAAATAAAAAAATTCAAAGAGCATGCAAGTCAAAGTGGTTCAGGGGTAAGACGTGTAGTGCCTAAGTGCGATACAGGTTCGAATTTGGGTGCCTCTGCGGAAGTTTTCATTTTTCTTCCAAAATAATTTCATGTAAAATGTATTCGTTCAAAAGTTATTATTCAACATATTTAAATAAGTTCAGTGTCATGATTAAGTAAAATGAGTATTTAAAATATATTTTATTTATTGCAAGTACGAATACCTAGCGATTTTTAAAACACACTAGTACGCTGCATGTTTTTACAAGAAGACGGAGCGAGGTGGCGCAACGGTAACACGTTAAACTCGCATTCGAGAGGACGTGAGTTCGATCCACGGGTCCGGCCATCCTGTTTCAGGTTTCCATGGTTTTCCGAAATCGCACCAGGCGAATGCTGGGATGGTTCCTTATAAAGACCATGGCTGATTCCTCGCTCAGCTCCTGCCATTGTGGTAAGTCTCTAATGACCGCGTTGTCTGCAAGACGCAAAAGCCCAATAAAAATAATAACGTGCCTAATTTCTGGTAGGCCTAACCGAGTACCTTGGTTTTTTTGACAGAGAAAACAAGTAGGTTACTTTTCACAAACGGCTTATTTCTTGGTTTTCGTGAGTATTCGTCAACACTCGTACACTCTCGACACCCATTCTAAGTCTCGATCGTGTGTTTCGTAAAACCGAAAGAAGTGCCAAACATAGGCAAGAAAACAAACACGCTCGTCTTATTCACCAACTATGAAAAATTACGTGCAAGAAGTAAGTCCATCTTGGTCAAGCTCGTCTCAAATCCTGCCCCGACATAATTATACTCTAACTAGAGTTGGGCGGCGAAATGTACGCTGGGAGACCACAATGCCCTAAGAAATTCCACGTAACAAGTTTAATGGCGCGTGAAATTCGCATGTATTCGCATTTTAAATTAAAGTATAAAATGTTTAAACTTGAAATAAAAGTTTATATCTCACCTTAATTCACCTTCAGTGATATATATATATATATATATATATATATATATATATATATACATACAGTCTTCTAAACTATGAGAAAATGTGTCCTTCCGCTCCATTTTCCACGTTAACACTCTCCACACGACGTTCAACCTGCATATTTCCTGCTGAAATCGGATAGAGACATGTGACAAAGTAGTAAGTTTTGAGTTAAGAGCAAACCCATAAGACTTATGCAGTGAGATTTGAGATCGTTACAGAAAGGAACTTCCTCAGGTAATTCTAACATGCTGGCCAGGGTTTTAAAATGATATAAAAACTATTTGACACGTTAAGAATTTTAATAAAATATCAGCGAAACTCGAAGATACAGGTTTTGCAGTATTCCTTATTTGAATACACGTTATTCAAACACTCGTCGTTATGTCTTTAAAACCTTCTGTAGATTCTGGAGAAAAAAATTAATCGTCCTTGAGAACAGCTTCAGACCAAACGTACGTGACAGGTTTTCAAATAATTTTTTTATAAGAGTTGCCGGCAGCAAATTAGCACTGATGTATGCTGTTCGCAGTTAAGGTGATCATTATTGAAGATCGCCTTGTCAAGAATATACTCGTATGTATAATAGAGAGTATTGAAACGAGTCAGTATATTGTAGTTTCAGGCGTTACACTGCAAGTACTGTGAAATCTATACACTGTGTTTTCTTACACTGTCAAGTTTATGTCAACAGATGGTGTCAGACACACACAAATGAGCTTCAAAGCACAATAACCAATATGTAATAAGTGATTAATTTATCGTGAATATCCTATATTCAGTTACACCAACCGCATGTATTAACAAGTCTTTGCATACTGTGAATTCTGTTCAGAATGTACCCACTGTATGTTTCGTGAACATTACGCTGCAGGTAATACGAACAGTAAACAATACAGGAAAGAATGTGGCGCATGTCAAAATAATATAGTACATCCTTTATGTGCGACGCAATACACTGGCGCGCTATTTTTCGAAGTAGTAGTCTTTCTATGACGGGTCTTAAGTTATAATACGACTCCTCTGTTTCTGTTTTGCGACTCAGGTTGTACCTTTTATATAGCGCAGTCTGAAAACAGCCGTTTTTAACAATTTCGAGGGGCCCCAAAAATATTTTCTTAATATGCGCATTGTATTTTTACAAACATAAAAGCATTGTATTAAGTATTTTTCTTTAAATAGATGGGGCTGCGGTGGCCGAATCGTCAGACCATTCGCCTCGCACCAAAGTGATCCGGGTTCGATTCCCGGCGGGGTCGATCCCAGAATTTTCTCTTGTGGGAATCGTGTCGGACGATTTCGCTGGTTGCGGGTTTTCTCGGGGATCTCCCGTTTGCCCCGTTCTTTCATTCCGACGCTGCTCCATACTAACACGTCACTCCTCTCTTGCGCCAAAGACCTAGATGTTAATGTTAATATTCTGACCAAAATTTCTTCACGTCATCACAGTTACGAGTGAATTCGGGGCTAAATATCTAGAACACACGGAATTGTCAAGTAATTTGTTTCTTGCGGACTATCATAAAACTTACACAAATTTGCGCTGCAGCAATACTTAGCAGAACTAGTCAAGTTTTTAATGACAGTAAGGTTCGAATAAAAACAAAACTTTGGGGGCGGCAAAGGCAGCCACTTTTGATTTTCTTGCACTAGATTGAATCGAAAACATACGGAACGTTTGACGTTCGTCCACGAGTGACATTGTAAAATTCTGCCAAAGAATAATTTTAATTTTACCCGGAATACCTGGTGAAGTCTGAGAATTTAATCATCTCTCGCCACCGTGAATGAGCACATTACACAGCAAGTAATATGTTACATTTCCGCCTAACTGACCTATCAGTTGCGTTGTAGTGACGTGTATCTGCACAAGCCTGATGCTGCCTGCAAGGAGGAATAAACGTTAACGGAAGTCCTCCAAGTACATCAATGATAAGTAGCGTGTCACGTGTGTTCTGTTTTACGTAAAACTGATGAACTCCTTCCAGTATCTTCACCTATTTAAAGAGTGAGTGAGAGATTTTGGTCAGCGTCTTTAGCGCTGGTGAAGGGTGACATGATGTACGGAGCAGCACCGGAATGAAAGGGCGGGGGAAACGGGAGATCCCCGAGAAAACCCGCAACCAGCGAAATCGTCCGACACGATTCCCAAATGTGTAAATCCGGGGACCGACCCTGCCGGGAATCGAACCCGGTTGAGGAGAGTGCCATAATCACTGCGCCAACCACGGCCTCGTAACTGTGATGACGAATCACAGGACTGATGATCCCGTAAATCTGCTGGGCGCGCCCAGACGCTACAAGGCCAGCTACTGTGCGTCGACAGGAAGATATACCAGATGGTTGAGCGGAACAAAAATAAGATAACACGCGGCTTGTCACCACTCGCAGTCCTCAAGACAGTAACTCTACAGTCAAGTACAGCATTGATTCAGACCAACTATAGAAAACATTCAAGATAACTCCTTTTCGAACACTCATATTGTCATCTGTTTGATGAAAATGTCCAGACCTTCAGCATTTATTCGCAATGTCTGACGTATATCGACAGCTGGCATACCGATGGTTCTAGACACCCAACTTTGTTTATCGACGCGACTTTGGAACGAGTGAAGAGATTTTTGTGGCCACCTACCCAAGCCGCAGAACGATGTTCAGATCTTTGGCCGACACAATGTTGTTATAACGACGTATATGAATGCTGTCTGCTTATGAATGGCATTCAAAGAACGTTATACGCGCGGTAACCATTTTCCAGTCATCCATTCTTCAAAGCTGATTTTCTTGCAGGCAAAATTGGCAAAAACTGATGTATTTGCGCCTTTTTGCAGGCATGAATATCCTGGTTTAGAAATTTTAAAAGGTATGGGTATAGCAAATTGAAATTAATAGGTTCACCACTGAATATCGTCGGAAAGTTATCGGCGCTAAGACTGGACACGAGTTCACTGACTCGCGCACACAGGCGTGTCGCCCCCTTGGCTGTCGGCATTTATTTGAACAAGGAAAAAAATAACTTGCACAGAAATAAGAATAAAAACATGGTGACGAAAATTACGGTAGATCGCGCCCTTAAATACGCCCATAAACGAATTTTTTAGTGTGAAACGAGGTGAGCATGGCGTGTGAGAGATTTTCTCGTCTGTGCTTAACATGTAGGTCTTTATAGCACTGGTGAGGGGTGACGTGATGCGAGTATGAACGACGCCGGAATGAGGGGGCGGGGGACGGGTGATCCCCGAGAGAACCCTCCGTGTCCGACCAACGGCATAGCGCCCGGCACGATTCCCGCTTTCGAAAAACCGGGTCGATCCCATCAGGAATCGAACGTAAAGAGCCATATCCACTGCGCCGAACACGGCCACACGAGACTTAGTGATTGTAATAGTCATTCTGCATCTACATAATACAGCCTTCATTTAAGTCGATATAACAAACAAAAGTTACTATGTTCACAAAAACAATTTTAATGATTTGTGGTTTAGTACCAGCTTTAATATCCTTCCTTCGATGTTCTGGTCATGCATTCATTAACCAGAGCAATAATGCCCCGAAATGTAAGTTTTAAATGTTAGCATTATGTAATGAATTATTTCCAACCAGTTCTTCACAACACACAGAAAAATACAACATGAAACGGCGTAGAAAATGCAACGCCACAGACACAAAAGGGACATAGCCCAGGACAATTGCACATCAAAATAATGTATACTATGAACTACTAATACATCACCCCGAAGTTTCCAACATCAATACAACATCCTCCAAAAATGTTCACCGGGATGGGCCTTCACTACGCTCGAGGTCTTAAAAATATTTCGAGTCTTCCTGAATAGCGATTTAGCTGGTCACATCATACTTATGTTCCCATGCATACAATAAGTAACGAACAAATTTAAGCAAGAAGTAAACGCTTATGTCTCGAATGAGAAACACCATACGTAAACGTATAAGTGGAATTAAATGTGACGAAAATAAAATCAATACTAATCGAACTGCGCATGTCAACATTCACAAGGTGCAGTGTATATGGCGGAGTTCCTTACACACGAGGCATTGCGACCTGTTATTCCTGGCGGTAAAATAGTACAAATGAAGTAATACAACTTACGGCCAAGATCAAACAGGACGGGTAGTATTAGAGGACGTTACTAAAGATAGCATACAGATGAGAGAATTGCAGCACGTCTTGCTGTAAAGGATATTTATTTCTGGTCAGTATACAAAACATGTGGTAGAAAAACTGCTTTCGGCTTCCTTGAGCATAGATAGATTGGTGAACTTGACAAATTGAATTATACTGCAGTAGAATGTAGATAGCAGACGCTAGACCAGTAAAATAGAGAAGAATGAAAGGTTATGAAGTATATACATAGTCAGCAGAGAGATTATTTCAGTGAATTAAAACTATAACAGCTAGCCTAACACGTTCACACCACGACCTCAACCTTATTAAAAGAAAAAAAAATGCCATGTTACCCAACCACATCAAACAAATAAATAGGATTACAATTACTTCCATGTATTTCCAGACTGGCCAGATGTTGTATTCATAATTTGTCTTCTTTTACAGTCGGGAACGACGTGACTCCATTATTCAGAAACAAGCTGACTGCATACTGCGTGCAGGCATCTGCATATGGATGACTGCAGTGTGTATGGAGACAGCAACACGAAGTAGGGCAGACACTAGCAAAGCTGGCGAGGTGGATACACGTGTGCTGTAAATATTCAGTCGCCAGATGAGATGCGGGCAACATAAGCACACACTCCTACTACGTAAAATGAACAGAATTATGCAATGAGAAAATGGTCTGGTACAAACAATCGTGTAAAATTTTGCTGACGGAGAAGCAAATATATGTCTTATCCAACAGCAAATTGTTGGCTGAATGAATAACCTTAACCAAAATAATAAACGCATCAGGAAATGGCTTCACTATATAAAACACTTTTGACAGAACTCTCTGTGGTTGAGTCTACCAAATTTTAGAAGATTCAACTCTTGCAGGCTTCTTTGATTATAGATACTGTTGCCGCTACTGAATATTTTTGTCGGTGCAATTTGTCACGTCCACAGTCCTTATACGCAAAACTTTAAATAGCTTTCATCGGAACTTTATTAATCATAAAATACGCAAAGCGTTTAATTATCGTTGCAATATGTAATCCTGAAAAAAAAATACAGTTAACGAGATAATAATTACTACAGAAGAATGAGAGTTCTCAATCAGCTCGGGCGCTGTGCTGTGACTGGCGAAGGAAGACCATGTCACATGATGTGCTATGCGCCATGCAGTGATGGGGTGGTGACTGCCAGACCACGTCACGGAGACAGGTCATGAGATCACGAGGAGGACCGAGGCTCGTTGACGACGTACGTATGATAGATCTCGGGCGCTCCGTATACCCGAGGATAGTGATCGCATACAATCAATTATCACCTGGATCCACTTGAATAAATAAAAAATAACCCGTAGCCTACTAGGGCCGTCCACCAAAGCAGCTGCGACCACAAGACAGGGTAATCAATAAAGAGCTGGAAACCAAGCTGGCTGGTTGCCAGGTGGTAGTTTCCATCGTGAGATCTTGCGGAAGACCCTGCTCCGTATTTGACTTACAGGAGCTTGGAACATTTTCACACTTTAAGTTCTCAATTTCAGATGGCAAAATTACTGGTAAAGGAAATGCAGACTACTATCGGGGGTATTTTATGAACTCGAAATGACCAACGAGTAAAAGTTTTTTAAATCATATTGAGATAAAGATTTTTTCCGGTTATTTTAATGAGCTTTTAATGCACGTCCCAGAGGTCTTCGAACGACTTAATAATGAATATTATGTGAACGAAAAACCATTTTAGAGATTAACTGACAAAAAAACATTCTGAAATACATTTTTAATAAAAACAATTGTCATATAACTATACATGTGTATTTTTATACGGTATCTGAAGTATGTTGGTAAGGATTAAACCAAAATTATTTTGCCTCTCTGTAACCTTGCGAGGGAAATATGCTTTTCCCTCACTTTTGGTGCAAACTTACGGTACACTGAAGTCTCATACATAACAAATATTACTTGCTGGAAAGAGTGAAAGCATTCAGATTAATTACGCACGAATCAGGGCAAAGCACATAGCATCTTTAGACGTACCACTAACTTGGAAAACGTACCAGTTAACACCTTTAAGTGTACCTAATATGAATGTTCTGGTTGAATATGCCGTGATTTCCGAATCGTTATCGGTCCAACATGACTGACGCTCGAATAACCGCCCAGTATGTGCGTTTACGTGAAGTTAGTAAAAATTAGGAGGGTTTGTAGATTGTGTTCGTTAAATAATACTAATATATATTATAAATAACGTTATATATTAAAAATAAATTACTTATAAGCGTAAATATGGCTAAAATAGGGGCTGCGATGGTCGAGAGGTAAAAAATCTCTCGCCTCCCAACAAGGCGGTTCGTCCGGTTTCGATTCCCGGCGGAGTCGTTCCCCGTGGGAATCATGCAAGACGTCACTGGTCGGCGAGTTTTCTCAGGTATCTCCTGTAAACCCCCCCCCCCTTTAGGCCAACGCTACTCCATACTCTCATCTCGTCACCCCTCACCAGCGCTAAAGACTTAGATGCTACGTGCTGCCCAAAATATCTTCATTCATTAATTCAATCATTCATCGTTGCTAAATTATACCGAAATAAATGACAGCATAAAAGTTTGTAAGTTATACAACCGGTAATGTACTCGACACGCGTGTCTGACATGATGTTTGGATCAAAGTCTCCGCCAAGCATTAAATTACCCAATTATTTAATTTAAGGCAATTTTACGCATGTTACACACATGGACTTTCTCCTCCTAGTAATTTTTCCTTACATATAAATATAATCTGATTTTATTAAATTAATAAGGAATTTTACCTCAAATTCTTATAACAGACCCTTTACTCTCATTTTGGAAACATATTTACAATCGTAAAAAATAAGCAGTTGCACTTTGATGGGGCGTGAAGTTACTAGGCACATGGCGGTATAAATTTTAAATACGTCAGACGAACGCAAAATGAGGAGAAACGAAAGTCCTGTGCAAGAAATTCAAACCGTAGTCTAACGCTAACAGATAAAGTGCAATTGTCCTATCCGTAATAGAAGGCGGTTCTCTATGAAAGTAATGAATACACAGATAAATAAAACTGAATTATACGCCAAGAGTATTTATTTACTACGGCTATGGAATACGTCCACGCTGTCTATTCTTATCCTGCGAAGAAGTAACTCCACATCCCTCCCTCTAACATTTACTATTCAATACCACATTAAATGTATAGCATCTATGTGTAGTAACGTAATGGAGTTAATCTAAGATTAAAAAATAAGTTTTATACAATTATATCAAAAAATCTGTTTGATACCAAACTCAAAATTTTTAATATTGATTTTGTCTTTGTTCCAAGTTGCAACCCACAGTAGATAATAATGTCTACATGCATCACACAGACACAGATATGCTTCCTACCTGCATTCGACCACAACTAACCAATTAAACTCAATGACGACTCAACTTACTTCACCATTATGTTATCCCTGAACCCGCTCGGCGACTCGTCGTCCAGAGAGCAAGTAGTTTTGTAATAACTACAGTACTCTCGCCGCTGAAGGCTACGTCAGCCTTGCTGCGACGTGAAATTAGCTCCCTTCTCTAACTTCCGCGCTTCAAGAGTTCACAAGACAAACAAAACACGAGTGCAGGAAGAATTACATGCAGCCTCAAGACGCCTGAGCAGTGGCTGCCTCCGCTAATTGCAACCCTCAGAGTGGCTCCGCCCCTAGCGACGAGGACGCCGCACCATGCGGACCTTCTTCTGCGATGGAAAATTTCGTCTCGCAGGGCACCTTGGCGCTCTACCGTCAACGCAACACGCCTGGCCGGGTGGAATCCCGTTGGTAGGTAAGCTAGTGGCTTAAGGGTGTTCAAGTGCGATAATATCATAACTTCATATTATTTTGAAATATTGTTAGTTTTGTAGACTATACTTGTGAGTACATTGTACTCTTACGAAACAATTTTAGCTCTATTAGTATTCTCATAACGGGGTGTGAAAAGTCAAAATTTGCTTGTTATACTGGCATGCAAATAGTGAAAACCAACTGACCTACTTAAACAAAATAATTCACTGTGAACTTAAATCCCATGAGCTATACAATAAAACATTAATAAATACCCACAACGTAATATTTTTAATTTAAAAAAAATTGCAACAATACAGAAAATAAGATGCAAATTCAGCAATTTTTAAATACAAAACCAGTTCGCGAGATGTTTTAAAATATTTTATTACGTAGTCCATAGTATGTTATTTCGCTGTGAATTATTTCACGTACGTAAGTCAATTAGTTTTCACTATTTGCATCACAGCAGAACACATAATTTTTTACTTTGTCACACCGTTATGAGAAAACTACTCCAGCTAAAATAATTTCGTAAGAGGAAACTGCACTCAGAATCATCGTCTAGAAAACTAACACTATTTCATATAAATATAAAATTATGACAATGCACTTGAACACCCTTAAGGCTATTCCGGCCTAGTGAATATCCGCACTCTCTCACATTCTTATGAAACACTGACTACATGCTCTGAATCACGTAAATAGACAACTAAAGCAGTAGCAGACACTGTATAAAGGCTAGTGCGTGATCCCTGCGCGCTTCAGTCTGAGGAAGGGCGTGGAAGGATGAGGTTACGTCGCTTGAGCTCTGCACCCTCGTAAGAAAGGCGAGCGTAAGTAAACATTGCGTCGTAGAAGGGGACGCGCACATATACCACAATGCTATAAACTTGGTATCGTAGTACACAGGATGAATGCTGCTATTGGTCAAAAACAAAATATTTGAATGAAATAACACGGTATTCGTTTTTAGTGCACCCAAGATGTCGCAAATTTTCGACACTAAAAAACGTATTTATAACAATATTTGCAAAATACGAAGATGCGTCCTTTCATGTTTTAATAACTTCTGTCAATTAGGCCACGACATCTAATCTTAGAGTAAATTATTTCATTTTATTAAGTCTGATAGATTTCCTTATCTGTATGCGCCCGGAGTCATGCATATTTTGACTTTGACATGTCGTTATTTGAATACTATGCATGCTACAAAAATTTCCATAAGAGGGACATCCGTACCTGCGCTTTAAATGCAGTGCAGCGTGTTACGACAATTCTTTTTTTGACGAAGCTATGTAACTGACATTATATTTGTAAATCTACTAAAAGAACAAACGCTTCAAACTAAGTCGCCATAGTTTTAAAAATTCGGCACGTTTATTAGAAAATCATTTTCGGGCCACTGAAAATGGCCAAAAATGGCTTTTCCAACTGCCGTGACTGGAAAAATAATAACCGGATTAGAAAAAAAAAACCGATATAAACAAGCGTTAAACTTTGAACTACGATTCCCACAGCGCTTTAAGTCCCATTGGAAAAAGAATAATAGTAAAGCACTGCACGTCATTTGAGTGTCTTGCGCGAAGAGGCGATAATACAGTACATACATCAGTTAAGGCTCTGTTTCAGTCGCCAAATTGAATATTATTATTTTTAGCTTTTTTTTTTTTTTGGGAATTCTAAGAAGAAAAATTGTAAATATGCGATTATACCTCAAATTCTATGTACTATTCGTTACAGTACAGACCTTGCGATTTAGCTGTTAACGTATATTTACGCCGCAATGTGTGTGGCAAAATTGATACATTCATAATTTGCCCGACAAATTGCGACGTAACTAGACATTACTAGCTCTATTGCTATGCTTGTATTGTAGCTCAAGGTAAATAGAATTTGCGGTATAGTAGCCCATTTAACATTTTTCTTCACAGAATACCTAAATAGCGAAAAATAATACAATTCAATACGGCGACTGAAACTGAGCCTCAAGGGTGTTCAAGTGCGATAAAATCATAATTATATATTTATATGAAATAGTGTTAGTTTTGTATACGACACTTGTGAGTGCAATTTCCTCTTACAAAACAATTTTAGATTGTACAGTTCTCTCAAAGGTGCGTCAAAGTCATAATTTCATTGTTCTGTTGACTGCAGTGTGTAAAAAAACTTTGTGAAATAAATTTTACGAACATAATCTTGGCAATACAGTATGGTGGAGTACATTCGATTACTTAACATCTCGCCACCGATACCCAACGTCTGCTCCTAGCTGTGGATGATATTAGTGCAGACCATTATTTGTAAAAAGAAAAACAGTAATGAATAGCAAAATAAACACCCGAATGAGACAGTAAACACATACGATTTCATGCAATAAAATATTGCTTAACAATTTCAGCTTTAGACAAGACATTCAGCAGTACTTCTAGAAAGCCGTTACCAGTGGGCATTACTGGAATAAATTTATTAAAATAAACGAATGTACTCTGGAGTGACACTTAGAAGACACCGGTAGGGTTCTGGAAGAAAGTTTTCAGTAGGAAGCAGGTAAAAGGAACACTGCTAACTTCAAACAGTATTACGAAATTTCGGGAAAATAGGTTGACGTATTTTGAAGTATATATTCGATTTTTTTTGTCTGAAATTGTGCTAATTATAAAAACAGTGAAACACGAGAAAGGAATGGTCTAACTAGGCTGCAATTAATGAAAGTAGTTGTGTCACCCGTGGATGTGTACATCACAGAGTTCAATTATGTGTAAAGTACGTAAATGCCACTAAAATGTTATAATTGTTTAAGCAAAATTTTAACGACAATGGTGTAAAAATGTGTGTGGAGTAGAACACGCACTCGGGCTAGTTCACAGAACACTGATTATGCTTCGTATGGGTACTCATCAAGACATTTAATATGTACAGATATCTATATCGACAATATTTTATATCTTCGCGACTTATATGCCTAGACATGTTCAGTGATTAGAGGATACCGTTACCACAAGCACTGAAGAGTGCTCGACAGTGACCGCAAATTGTTTTCGCAGGAGGGTAAGCGCACATATCATGGAATCACCAGACACGTGGCCCATTCCAATGTCAGTGGCCCGAAGTTAAACCAATCAGTAGGCGAAAGGACGCAAAAATGTCATGAAGGTTAGGGTCGTCAAAGATAAGAAACATGAAAGGATGGCCGGCGTATTTTACGCCAATAATTACGCAGTGGCGCGACATCGGCGCTCGTAATCCAGACATAGTAAACTGGACTCTACACGACATGTGCCGTCCTCTATCTATCATGTTCTTGACGACTGACATCAGGCTGACAATGTGTGGACTGACATTATCATCACAGCAAAGACAGTGTCGTATTACACGTGCCATACACTATGGTTGACAAGTAGTTAATGCAACGCATGCGCGAGCTTATTTTCTCCATATTCTGGAACAAAAATGTACACAAGTTGGGGCCGAATCCCCACAATTCACAGAGTAATGCGAAACATTTGAAACATGACGGATAAAATTGTAACAGTATACGTACATAGTGATGTACTATCAGACTGTAATAGTTACAGCAGAGCATCACAACTGCAAATGGACCACGTCCGAGAAGCATCACCGAGAATCATCCAGACAACGCCATCTCATGTGAAATATGCCTTGTCGGGTAAGAAAAACGTCGCGCTACGACAGTTCACCAGTTTTAACGTAAACAAGAATCCGCACGTATACATGTTTGCTACAGACGATAGGAAATAAGCCCTGTGTGTGGTCGCGACTCCTCTATCTTCCTATATATGGCGGTAGTTTACGCACGCTTTCACTCAAGTAGTCTGCATATTGACTTAGTATACATAACGCCATAGGTTACGGAAGACGAGTCTCCTTCGGTAACACGGACTTGCAAGCGGGAAGACCCGGGTTCGATTCCCGATCCCGACTATAGTCATTTACTTCGGTTTTCCATTGTTTCGCAAAATCGATCCTGGCGATGCCGATTCCTTTCCTTGCTCTTATCGTTTTTCAAACTAAATTCCTGCGCTCAATGTAAATCAATTAACTTTAATAGGGCGTGTTAGATAAATAAGCGCTGAGTTCTACAATTGAGATCTACACTTTTTGAAATTCAATAGAAAAACTACAAAACAACAATCCTTGATAATTATATTTGCAAACTTTATAAGCAAACATTAACCCGGAATGATGCATCTCTTGCACCGCAATTAAATGTACAAGATTTCGGCTTCAAGAGACTTCTTCAGATACACGTTACTCGAGAAAAATTTTTGTTCAGAAAGTTGGCAGAATATATTGTCTGGGATTAATGGTTTTTTATTTTTTCATATTGGCTTCATTAAACCTACAATAAATTCTAAACTGATGTTTTTAGCACAATTACGCACGCATCAAATCCTACCAGAGTGCACACGAAAATTTCCGATGGGAGTAAACGTTATGGGGCTTCGACGCCCGAGGTTCGTAGTGGGGTGGGAAAGAAGGAAAATGGGAGGAGGGGTGGAAAAGAAGAAGGAAAATGGAAGGAGGGGTAGGAATGCCACACGTTGACGGTTGACGTCACGCAAAATGCATGTTGCGGAGGAGAGAAGAAGGAAGATAGGGGTGGGGGGTTTGCCGCGACCCAGGTCAAGAGGCAAGCCGGCCACCACCATGTGAACGTTGCGCAACTGCTGGCTACTGGAGCACGTGACAGTTATATAACACACAAGGCCACTGCCGACCTCCTTCCCCCGCCCCGCACATATACACTCTCCTCACACGGCCAGTTAAAAAACTGCTCGTCATACACGAGTCCATTCACATCATGAGTCGCTGCACATGATGCGTGCAGGCCTTGTAAAGAGGGGGGAGACAGGGGCAGTTCTAAGTTTCGATAAACAGGAGGGGGGTTGATAAACATCAGGGAAGTGATTTCTGGAAATTATTATTATTATTATTAACACATGTCCACATAAAAAATATAATAAGTAATTTTTAAAATTTTAACCCTCCCCCCCCCCCCCATTTCACACCCTCGGACGTGTGCTTGGGACTTTAAACATTGGATATGCAACACCACGCACAAGCTCTGTTTTTTTTTTTCACCGCATGTATTTTCCTTTTACTTTATAATCTAAACGTAGCAGTGTATGTAACAAAGTGCAGGCCTTTTATATTTCACCTCTAGAAAAATATTGTGTCGGAGGCAACAACATAATATATTTCTAATTAAAATTGTTAACAATACAGTCTTCTAAAGTTCCCATTTACCGTGAGCAGCCCACAGCAACATTCTGTACACCGCGATCACGGAAGTGTTCTATTTAGCTCTTTGTTTCGAGTTCCATTTATTAATAAACATTAATCGAAGAAAACAAACTTATCCGGGACCATACTGCTCATAAGCCATTCACGGTAAAGTGAGCACAAATAAAGCCCTGGTAATTATTTTTCCATTTAACCAATTTATATATTTCCGTCATCAACGTAATTAAAAAAAAAAGCACAAATGTCACCATACTCCAGATAAAATATACCGGCTGTCTAGAAACGGCCGTATAATAAGCACATCATGCGAATCCTGGGCTGAATTGCTTGGAGACAAACATTTTAGTGGCAAATGTTTTACGGCAACACTTTTCGCGCACAACGTGGCAACACAGCACGAAAAAAAGTCCCCTCTTGCTCTCTGCGCCTAGGTATTATTTTATTCATGTTACGTACAGTAAACGTAGAACCATGTTTTGATTGCTCGGGGGCGGGATATGAACCTGCGCCCATAAAATGCAAATCAGAACAGTAATAAGGTAAGTAATATGTCTATGGAGAGCAAGAAGGAACTAAGTGCGGTGCTATGTTGCTACATTGTGCACATAAAATGTCATCGAACATAATTGTACCACTAAATTTTCGTCTCCAATTTAAATTATTTACGACCGTTACTGGACAGTGGCCACTATATGTATATTTCGATTGTGATTGTTGATAAGAATGTTGTCCAATGTGGTAATTTCATTGTAAACAGCCTAGGCATTACTTTTGTCCTCCATGCTTCAGAGGTCTCATTTTCTGACAATTTTTGTCGGAATAAATGCAAGGTTTTTCAGAAGGCATTCCAATCAGATATTTGCGAAAGCAACCGGCTAGTTAAATTATCTTACGCAAGCGAAACAAACACATTTCGCTGTTTAAATTAACGGTAGCAGAATACTGACAACCTTGACTACAACTGCAGTGGAATATACTGAATCTTATTTACATGACATTAATAGAGCACACGCTTCTCCACTAGACGCGGATTCCGAGGTCAAGGTCGCGTCAGTGGATTTTGATCAAGAGGTTATAGGTTCATCAACTCCCGGAGAGGTAAGACGCCAATGTGTGTCATTTTTAGATCGAATTTACTTTGCTTTCAGACCATCCCTAGATTAGTCTTCCAGCACACAATCTCGAGCTGAAGAATGAGTACGGAGAAGGCATTAAATGCTGAATCAAATAATTAATAATATCTCCTTAGAGCATGGCTACTTTCCACAAAAGTCTGTAGTTAAGTATGTAAAAAGTCATCTGCGTCACTCAACGTCAGCGTACAACAAAGTAACTTATAACTGGTGGAAAGAATAAAAAAGGGAGTGGGGAAGAATTAATCTATGAACTACTTACTAAAACCTTCTGATATATAGTCTTCATATTCCTATTCAAATGTTGCACCCAACTGCATCCGACAATGTTTGATGGGAAATGAAAGACATGTGATATTTTTTGTCAAATAAATCAGACCGTTTACTATAAATATTTGTTTGAAAAACCATCATACAATATACTTTTATTTATTTTACTGAGCTATTCAGCCCTTTCCTACAGGTTAACATACTTAATGTACGAAATTATGGCACGAATCGTAATTCAAAATGCATTTAATTATCTAACAATACAATCTAAATTAATAAACTGAATAATTTCAAGCAATAACAAATATGTAATTTAAAATACACGCATAGTTGCATAAACTTCTGATACATTTGTAGTTAAATGTGCCTCAGGAAATTACGTGATGTGGATTTTTTCCCCTTTACCTTACTATTTTTTTTTTTTTTAAATTCAAAGTCATACCTTGGCTAGCTAAGTATATTATGTACACTTTGAACATGATATAACACATTTATAAATGAGCTACGCATCATGATATTAGACAATATTTCTCGTGGAAACGCTTCAACAGCTTAAATAAGAATGTAAGTATTGAATATTTACCTACTGTCACAATTATTTTTAATAAGTAATATTATTTCTACGGGCGAATAAAGAGACGCGTCAATTTTATCAAGGATAAAGAAAGAAATGCACATTTTGACTTTGACACGCTATTATTAAAAAGTTATGTTGTATAGAAATGTAATGAGTAATGTTTATCCGTTGAGAAGTATCAGGCAGATACAATGAACTTCCTTGGTGGCTACAAGTTAGAGAAACACCGACTATGCTATGACTCACCACCGAGCGTTAGAGCAGCAAGCAAGAAAGCAATAATTCTGTTCCGGTCATTACGACACGTAATGTATTTAACAACCTTGCCCGCCAGCAACCTAACACAGGCACCTGCCACAAAACAGGTTTGTATTTACGTTCAAATACACATAATTCCTTGTTTCACGACACGCCATTATAAGCAATTTCCACTTGTATCACACGACAATCACGACGTGGTTACGATATGTTCTTCCGGTGAAGTTTTTATTTTCTGGGGGCTTATTTGAGTAAATCATTTAAAGAAAATCCCTACAACGAGACGCAAAACATTACACGTACTTTATATAAGAAGGAATTAGTGCTAATCCAGGAAATGACTTATGTAAGAACGTATTTAGGACAGAAATGCGGACAGTTTTTTCCTCCAAATGAACTTCGCAAATCTTCACAAATTCAACGTTTTACATGACAATAACAAATAGTATAGTGGCGAGGGAAGATGTCCCAAAACTACGTAGATAAACGGGGCATAGAACAAAGACTCTCTCACAGTACAAGAGTGCCAATAATGTAGTAATAAGAGAGTATACTTACAGTTTCATATGACACACTTATAGTTAACGAATTAAATTTTTCTCAGTATAGTACCACCGGAAAGTCAAGACAGAGTAATGTTGTTAAAGGGTAAGCCTACTCCTTTACGGGCTAAAATGGCTTCGACAGTTTTTTTTGTTTGCATCCGAAGTTTTATTTGCTGGTAAACGTATTAATTTATAACTGTTATAACTTCGTTTCATGCGAGTTATTCCGTGCTGGGTCTTATGGCGCTACGTCACAGCGTGTGACAGTGTGTTACTGTAAAATAATCGTAAAAGGTGAAGTAAGTGGACTTAGGACCGGTTTCACAATGTCTGTGTAAAGTACTGGTTATCTGACCATATTATAAATATAAACGAATCTTTTAACTACAGGTTAAAACAATAGCGTTTCTGAAAACACTACTCCCGTTTAAAAATGTTATGGTTAGCTAAGTGCTGGTTAATGTAAATTCGGCAAACATGCAGTGACGTTTCTCGTTGTGATTGAGTGTCGGATCGTTTAAGGACGTTGGACCCGTAAAAATTCAAAATTTTATATTTGTGCTAAACACTGTTCAACTTTTACACATCAGATAACATGTCATTTCCCCAAATAAAAAAAAATTAGGACCCATAGTTTTAGCATTATGACCTATCAAAGTCACAAAATGGCAGTTGCGGTGTAGCCAAAATAATAAAAAATAATTAACTTGCAGAAACAAGATAATTCATATTGATTCTTAATGATGTGAGCTACTTCAAGACACTTTTGTGAACACAAAGGGATAACTTTTTGTATTTTTAAAAAATTGATGAAAATGAGTAAATTTTTGCATAACTTTGACTTTTGGCTACTACTGAAATTTTCAAAACTAACTTTTGTCAACCATGTCGTAAAATGCATTGATACACTAACTATTAGTTCCTGTAATTTTGAATTTATTCGTTAATTACTTTATTTGATTTTGGCTACACCGCAATGACCATTTTGAGACTTTAATGAGTGATTATGCAAAAACTATGGGGCCTAATTTTTTTTTATTTGGGGAAGTGACATGTTATCTGATGTGCAAAAGTTGAACAGTGTTTGGCATAAATATAAAATTTTGAATTTTTACGGGTCCAACGCCCTTAAGTCACGGTTACATTAGCTTGTAAACAATGGACGAACGAGGTTAAAAGTGCACGTCCCGGTAGTTTTATTACCTCTGAAAACGAACTTCTAGTTACCTTAGTTGAAAAATGTTCTCACATTGTGAAATGTGAAAAACAGATGCAGTGACGTGGAAACAGGAAGAGGAATATTGGGAGACAGTTGCAGCTGAGTTCAAACACTCTCTCGGGCGTGTGTGCCCGCGTACCGACAAAATTTTAAAAGCGAAGTACGAAAACGTAAAAAGGTCGACACGAAAATAGAATAGCGAAGAGCGTATGCAAATCTTCAAGGCATAATGTGTATCGTTATTGGTTTTGGGACGACAAAGTGCAAAAAAGGCGTTGTGTACGAAGTATTTCGTTTAGTCACGATTATCCGCCAAACAAAACCAAAATATATTTTCCAACAATACAGTATCTCAAAATGCACTCATCGGTTAACATACAGAACTATGTTACCCAGCACAAACTTTTTAAGAGCACCTTTCCTACATTAACTGACAAAAGTCGAAGACTTCCAGCACGACAACGGCAACACTTCACCCCGCCTATTGCAGCGACAGGGCACTAGTTGCATACGTCAGTGTCACCCTTATCGCGCCTGGCTTCTGCGCTTGAAGAACTCAAGTTCTAAGTAGGCGGACTTCACGGTAAACTACGTCTACAAGTTGCGACTCGCGTCATGAAGGCAGTGAAAGTTGCTGGCTGTACTAGGAAACACCGGTCCTTGACCAGAGACCTGATTACAAACTTAAACAACGACATGTAGTTACAGGTAATGTGCATGTTTTAATCCAACTACGTCACTAATAATCGACGAGTGTCGATCACAAGCGATCGTTACCGCAGTTCATCGTAACTCTTTGATCGGAATAGTGTGATAAAAGTTCTTAATATGGTCCCAGGCAAACCTCCAAGTTGAGTAACACTGGCGCAGAAGTGGCACGGAAAATTAAAAGTGCTGCGGGGAAACCCCACATCACAATATTATCTGCCACACCCCTCGCCCCAAAGCCACATATTATTCCAGTCAGTAAACAAACCCGTACTGTTGGAATCTATGCCAAGAACTGGAGTAAAGAACGAGTTTCATGGCACAGAAGCAAGCAAACACTAAGGACGACACTAATGAATACATCGAATACGACAACACCGCTAAGCGCCAGACAATGAACTACCATCCAAGCCTTCTTATTACAGGCCTCTAAGCAGTAACCGTTCCGTCTTTTGATGGAAAATCAGTAGCAAAGTTCTATGATGCACTGCTATATCCGATTCTCTACACATATACAAGTACATTCTGAGACCGAGGTCATTAGAGACTGTGACAGGACAGGACAGGAACTAGAAGAGGAATCTGTCAAGGTCATAGTCCTAGTTAAGAAATCATCCCAGCATTCACCTGAAGCTATTTAGGGGCACCATGGCAAACTGTGTCAGAAAGGCGAGAGTTGGGAATCAAATCCCCGAGTTCTTCCGAATGAGAGCCCAACGTGTTACAGTAGCGCCACATAGCTCGATATGTGGAAAATATCACTACAGGCGGTTCGGGATAAAGTGAGCACTCAAACGAAACCTGCTAAGTTCTATTTACAGCCTATTGGTATATTTCCGCACGTAACAACAAACTAGAGGGGATGTCTAACCTCTCTGGGCAAAGCACTTTATGTTTGCGCGTGTAAGATAAATTACGCCGTCAGTTGGAACCTACATGGTTTGAATTTAAAAAAAAAAAAAGCTTATTAATTATACAAATTACAAGTATGTCGATTTCGATTGATTATGTTTCAGTTTTGTTGTACTTAAGTAGGAAAATACGAGAACTATATTGCACATTTCGCTGCCAACCATACAAGCAGTAAGGCAACTATATAGCTAATCTTGGATTATATGCAGAAACGGCTATTGATATTTTCCAAAGGTAAAATTTTTAATGCTCACTTTATCCCGAACGACCTATAGCACGCCTACCACCTTCGACGGAAACACGTGTCAGGTATATTCAAAACTCTCTACACACGTCCCTTCCACGCCAGAAATTCACACACACTAACAAGACTGCCGAACATTCCATCACGTTTAAATGAGGAGAGAGGAACTTGACCTTTCATGTGTACTTTTACGCCTATAACTGAAAGAAATACTTGTGCAATTATTTAAGGTAAGGTAAGTGGGCTTAACGTCTCGTAGACAGCGAGGTCATTAGAGACGGTGATACACTTGGTACAAGGAAAGGAACTGGGGGAGGAGTCGGCCATGCCTTTTGTTGAGGAACCATCCAAGCACTCGCCTGGAGCGACTTCCAGAAACCATGGAAAACATATCAGGATGGCCGGAGCCGGGTCCTACCGAATGAGAGTCCAACGTGTTACTGTTGCAGTACCTCGCTCGGTGCAGTACTTTAATATGTCCCTTTAAATCTCTTTACGTGTTAAATACAATATCTCGCCCGCTTTGTGCACATAAATACATTAATACACTATTATATAGCTTAACCCACGAAAGAGTGAACTTTACTGATAGCTCTGCTGGCGTAGCTTCCTGTGGTTCGCTTGTGCATTATCTCTTGTTTTTCAAGGTTTCCTTATACTACCAAGTCAACTATCTTCATTCACTTATTAAGTGAATACATTGTTTCATGGCAAAAATCTACTGAATTTTGTTTCTCAAATTACACTTATTAGCTGTCAAAAGTTCACTCGCCGAGGGAAACTATAAAACCGAACGCTGGTGCAAAGAAAAAAGAACAAAGAAGACGCGTGAAGATGAAGACCATGAGAGCAGGAGAAAGTACTAAAACAGTTTGTTCAAATGTGTTACATTCAAAGAGGAGAAAGTTAGGTGCGTTCAGAATTAATGTTGTTTGGGAAATGTTATAGCAGTGTAGATGTACATACCTTGTTCTCTGCACGCATTTATACGTATAGGAGTAACGCAACTATAGTTTGGGTCAGTAGGTGGCACACTACCCAAAAGATATGCTTGGAAATATATCAGTAATAATTCTTTAAAAACATAAATCAATTTTTATACAATTCTATCTGCGTCAAAGAGTTGTGCACCAAATTTTTATCTGCAAAATAATTGTAATTTTTTTGTAGTAGACAAGCCCCTCCCACCCCACCTCTCTTCTCATCACCAGAGTATATGCCTTAGTATGTTTGTATACCGCGTAAAACGACGCTCTTGCCTGTGACGTACCAACGCTTTTATGCTCGTGAAGGATTCTTCAACAACAAATACATATTCAACGATACATTTTCACTTTGAAGAAAAAGAACTGGTTGACGGTACATTAATTAGAGAAAGCTAAAGCAAAATGGCGTGCCGCAGTGACGTATATCAAATGACCGTTGATGTGCTGCATTGCATGCGATAAAGCTATCTGACTGGGGAGGAACTGAGGAGAGAAGAAACTGCTCGACAGCCGAGGTGTGCAAGACACAAACATACGTCGATCCTCTTGAAACAATCTGCATAATGTGAGACGAGGTGTCACGACTAGCCTTCTTGGCGTTCATAGTCTGTCTAGTTGTGTCTAGAGGCCGGAGTGACAGGCGATTTGTACCTAGGAATCGCCTGTCACACAGGCAACGCCAATCAACGGAAAGAAGTCCTCAAAAGGAAAGCTGACACCAGAGCCCGAGCAAAATTCAAAAGGGGGTGACATTTATATTATGACAGCAAATCGTAGTCAACATGTTTAACTATGACTAATTTTGAATTTTCCCAGTTCTTTATGTACAAAATGTATACAAATTCGTCAATTTTTCTTGATTTGTTTTTTTTTTTTCCTGATTTTTTTTCCGTTTACTGTCTTGTAATCGAATAGTTTAAAGACCTACAAACATGGATAAATATTTTGTACACATCCTGTACGCTGCTTAGTTTCTGAGAAAACAGAACACATGCGATAGTTTTAAAATTTTTTTCCTCCCGAACTACATGGCGCTAACGTTAACATGAGAACATCAGACATTTTAAAACAGGCAACGAACGCCACTAACGTTACTGAACAACCAATAAGCACAAATATGAGAGAATCTCGCCCATGCGACTCATTTGTTTCACATTATAGCGTTAACATGGGACGTAAATAACTAGCGTGATGTTAACCATCGGTATCGTGAACAGGGGTAAGGTTAATTCTACTTGAGGTTGGAAAGAAAATGGGTTTTCTTATGGAGTTTAGCACAGGGAAATTTTCTGCCGCTAGTTTCGCTGCTATCGCTAAGGGACCAGAAAAATACGAACCAGTAGTAAAATTATATTTAAGAAGGCTTGGGAATGACAGAAGTCATTCAACTTTATTTTAATGAGAAAACGAACCAATTTCGCGTTTCGAATTAACTTTGTGTAGCTTCAAATTCAGGAAAGCTCTGCGATTGGTCAGTTTGCACCCATCACATATAGCAGCGCTCAAGCGGCAGAAATGTTCCCTGTGACAAACTTTAAACATTGATCTTTATATCCTGTAGTAGAATTAAACTTAACCGGGGTAACAAGGGACAATACAAAAATTTTTCCTTCATATGACAGCGTTGAATAAAAAAACATTCGATATAAATTATAGCCAATTAATATCAACATGAAATTACATTTAATTTTACTTCCAGCTCACACAAACATAACATAAAAAATGTTGAAAAAGTGTCCCAAGTTACCACATGTGTCCCGCCCCGCATTACAGTAAGCTATTTTACATTTTTATTTCAGCCTGCTAAGGAGTTGTATCGTTCAAAAATTCACATTAATTTGCTGTAAGAAATGAACGTGAATATATCAAGTGAACTCATAATAACGCACACAAATTAAAGATGACTGCTCCCTGTGCTAGGCTCCTACATCAATTGCCCTACCTGTGATCTGGCCTGTGGATAACTACATAGAGTACGTTCAGACAAAAACACAGAAATAACTTGGCAAAGGTTACAATAAGTACACTTGCATGGATAAAGTTGCTTGCCTGCTGAGACGATACTGCACAGATTATTCACAGGTCCGAATATCGTTGCTGCGCCGGTGCTGGTCTGCCATAAGTTTAATAGAACCACGCAGGAGGAGATCAAGGTTTTCTGTCTATGGAGAAAAAAGTGGTGTTCATGAAAGTATTGTACACGTGTGTGTGCATAGGCGCAACTAGAACGGACATTTGGGGAGGGCACAATATTGTTAATACTTTTATATTCAAGCTATCCCTACCTGTAATCAGTAACGTAGTCAGAATTTATGAATTTCAGGCGGGGAAGGATGGCTATTCTGCGAATATTATAAAGGATCACCCACCACATCTTCAAGCGGGGGGTCCGGGGGTCCTTCCCCGGGAAAATTTCGGATTTCAAGGTGCAAAATAGTGCTATTTTAGCAGTTTTCATTGCTAAACATCACTGGTTATTCAATATTGAATTAATTGAAATTTTTAAGACCTTGGTTGGTTATTTATTTGGGGGGGGGGGGCCTGTGCCCTAGTGCCCCCCCCCTTAGTTGCGCCTATGTGTGTGTGTATATACTTCCTATTCGTGGCATCATTTAAAGATGCAGCATTAAATCATTCTAATACAATCACTATATTATAAATATACAAACGCTTCAATTTCAAAACGTTCGCAAGAGGCAGTTAGTATTAATGTCAGTCTAAAAGTTTTGGACAGTATGGTCATGTCCGTTTAGAGATACTCCTTCCACGCAACAGGATCTGCCACAAAGAGGACGATAAAGGATATTTTCCTTTAGCTTCAACTTCAGCTGCTGCTATTGTTAACATTCTTGCGTCTCAGATAGTTATTCACCTCCCATGACATAATATTAGTGGAATTCTGTTAATCTAAGCCCAGGCACAGAGTTTAGGTGCCTTGTGTCCTGGGCCAATTAAAGTTAACCCCCTCCCCCCAAGGCACGCAAGAATTTAAAAATTCGTTGTATATTATCTCTCATAAGAATGTGGGTGCATGAAGCACACAAAATTTATGAAGTAAAAATTTTTAATTGCAGTAAAAAAAATCTTCTTGAAAGTTACGCCCCTTCCAGATTGCCATCCGTCTGTCCAGTTATAACACGGGGCATGTAAAAGCCGAAACCTGTCTACCGGAATTTTCATCACCATTTTTTTTTATTTGTACCAGATATTTTTTTTTTATTATTTTAAACACAAAATGTAACTAAATTTGGCTTTTAATGAAATTTTTTATCTCTCATAGTTTTTGCATAATGGCTTGTTAAAGTCATATATTGCATGTTTCCGTTTTAAGAACTACACTAAAACCAACTGATATACCTAACCCAAAAAAATCACAATGGATAAAGACATTACAGGCTGTAATGACATGCTCATAAAAATAAAGAATAAAAATTATTAGTATTAAAAAAAATTATTGAATTTTTTAAAATTTAATTTTCAGATTCAGCATTTTTTGTGATTTTTTATTTTTATTTATTTATTTATTTATTTTTAGTTTGTTACGTCAGTTGGTTTTAGTGTAGTAGTCCTTAAAACGGAAACATGCAAAATATGACTAACAAGCCATTACGCGAAAACTATGAGAGATAAAAAATTTCATAAGAGCCCAATTTAGTCACATTTTGTGTTTAAAATAAGAAAAAAATATGTGGTACAAATAAAAAATAAAATAATGATGATGAAAATTGCGGTAGACCGCGCTCTTACGGTATAGCTAGATAGGCCGCGTTTATGTGCGTATTACAGACTCGATGGAGCGTTAAGGGTGCCACTGACTTGTGTATGTATAGCAGTATGACCTCTATGCGCAAACTAATCAACGGGTGTGCAGTGCTTTACTATTGTTCTTTTTTTATACCCGAGACGTTACGCGGTGACCTAATTTTATTTGTGAAGTACGTCGTTACGTCAAACGCATGTTTCTATTCTTGGTATTTTCGAATCAGTTTGATATATCCCAGTTATGGCAGACCAAAAAGGCAATTGTTAGTCATTATGGACACTAACTGATATTTTTAATGCACGTGCAACATGTTTAAACTTAGGCCTATAGGGGCGTAGTTTAAAATGTTGCGTTCTATTCGTCGACACAAAAATTTTAATATAACATTTGCAACTGGGAGCCGTAAGGTATAAAAACTGTTTATTTTTATTGAGCTTTAACGTCTCGTCGACAGAGAGTCATTATAAACAGTAATTCACATCACATATTTTACATACGGACACAAACTAGGAAAGATGTCGGCCACTGTCTTTACAGAACCATTTTCCAACATTCGCCTATGGAGCGATTTCGGGAAACTATTAAAACCGAAATCAAGATGGTCGGAGTTGGATATCGAACCCGGGTTCTCCCGAATGGCAGTACAACGCGTAGTCTAAATATACCGCTCGGCATGTAATAGGGTTAAGATTATCACAGTATTTCAGTAGTGTGGTACTGGATAGCTTCTACGAAATGACCAGTTTTAATTTACTGCTGTGAATTTGTTTTAAGTAACAATTTATAAACTAGCGATGAAAGGTGTCTTCTCAAGTCGATGCAACGCGCTCAGACAACGGTGGCTTGTGGCATTTGTCGGTTACACCCGGCAGTATCAAGAAAACTGGGTCAGAAATATCGACACAATGACGTGGAAGACGACGGTGCGCGGTCAACAGCACGCTGAGTAATTAATTATTAGTTTGACAAGTGAAGTAACAAAAATCCGTTTAGCAAGCCGCTAGAAAGCCACGTAGACGTGTGGAATAAGGGAGGGAGGGGGGGGGAGGAAGTCGTGCGAGTAAAAAACTAAAGATTCTCGTTATTTCTCCTGAGCTAGACTGCGACTGTCAGCGGCGTATATAGTATTTAATTACGGGGGAAAGGGTAGGGAGCATTCTGTGCTCCGTTGGTGAAACTATCTCGGGCACCAAGCAGTGACAAAATACTTACACTTTACGACTGTGTTTTTTTATTTTTTTATGAGAATGGTTATTTTGTATTTCTAAGGGGAGAAAGGTATATCCCCCATCCCATCTCCTCTCCAGCGTAGAAGGTTCCTGGAGACTCTGGAAATATTCTCTCACTCCTAAGGTGCTAAGATGCGTACTAGCAGGGACTCGATTTTCGCTTACATTTAGCGATGTGGATAGTTTTCAGCTAAAGCACCACTAGCATGCAATTCGCCCACTATCAACCGTCGAATTCACATTTTGTATACTGCAGGTAATTAGTAGTTGTCACTCAAGAATACTCGCAAATGTTGCTAGCTGCACTGTACAAGACTGCATAAATCAAGCTCGTGCTAACGCAAAGGAATTAGACAGTTGCGCTCCTCAGGAACTCAGTAACGAAGGTCTTTCGTTGAGGTGAGAGGGTTTGACGGCCCTTTAACAACGAGATCTTAAGAGCCGATGGGGGTGAAGAGAAATGATGGGACAACACAACATCCATGCAAGAGCCGGGATTCGAACCCAGGACCTCTCGTACCGTAGACCAGCGCCGAATCGACTACGCTACGGACGCCAGCTAGGTCTTTCTTGAGAGACGCAGGTCAAAGTTGTCAACCCACGTCGCGGCTGACGCGGATAATTTGTGTAAATGCCAAATTAGAACCGTTCTTGAAATGTCGCTATAATAACACATGTTCGCAGTAAACATGCGTGTCTCTGAAACCATACATCATTAGTCTACAACTGCGCTCAAATAAATCTTTCCTGGAAGATGTCATGAACTTTGCAACTAAGGCAACTTTAAACATAAGTTCCATTACAGTTAACAGTAAAATACACATGATATTCAGGAGCTACTGGGTATAAATCACGTGGCTTGAGAACGCAAAAAAAAAAAAAAACGATTTGATTGTGAACATTTGTCCGCATAACATTTGAATTACACGTGCTGCGAGTCACCAGCCAGTGGCTAAAGTATGAATATCAGCCGGATGGAAGGAACGCAACCGGAAGTACGAGGATGGCAAGTTTTCGACGAACGCGCAGTGTATGTATGTTAAAGAAGCAATACTCGGCGTCCTCAAACCCCAGCACAGTCATGAAGCGCCGAAGAATGTTTGTCTCGCACTCCTTTGATGAACGCTAGTGGCGCCTCACGCAGCTGTTCGCAAGCCGCCATTGCTCGTTCTTGGCAGTACAACGCCGCCGTTGAGCTGGTGTCTCGTAATGTTGTCCCAGAGGAAGAAATCGAGGTGTGTCAGGGCTGGCGAACAAGGAGGCCAAGCGACTACCGTGATTTGTGATTGCAGTGCTATCTCTCACCCTACCATCGACTGGACTGGTGTCTCGCAGCGAGCTCTATTCAAATTTGCCAACTTGTGCTTGCCCAGCATCTTTAGAGGGTGCCATTTCCGGACAAATTTTCACCAACAAATAATGTTTTGTTTTGGGTTCTATATCTTACATCTATTTACGACCACCAATTCCGGAACATCCTGCATTTATAATTTTGTTTCAACAAAAAAAAAAAAAAAACTGATGCAAAGAAAAACAGCTTTCAACAAAACTGGGAGACTGTTTTACGATATCTTCTCCCTTTTGGACTTAAAAATAATAATACTATACCCACCATACGGAAACTTTATACTTTCTGGAAGCCCTGCTTTTAGCTTGGATCTGTTTCCATATCAACTACGTATTCTTCCGCCCATAGGCGCAACTAGAATGGACATTTGGGGAGGGCACAATTCTGTGAATACTGTTATACTCAAGCTACCCCTACCTGTAATCAGTAACGTAGTCAGAATTTATAAATTTCAGACGGGGAAAGATGGTTATCCTGCGAATATTGTAAAGGATCACCCACCACATCTTCAAGCGGGGGGTGGGGGGGGGGCGGGGGTCCTCCTCTGGGAAAATTTCGGATCTCAAGGTGCAAAATAGTGCTATTTTAGCATTTTTTATTTTGCTATAAACATTGAATATTATACTGGTAACAGTATCACTGACTATTCAATATTAAATTAATTGTAATTTTTAAGACCTTGGTTGGTTATTTATTTGGGGGGAGGGGTGCCCTAGTGCCCCCCTCTTAGTTGCGCCTATGCATAAACAATAAAATGCCAGGCTTGGCGGCTGCACTGCAAGCCTACGTACATTGTTCATCCGCCACCACTAACTACGTCACCTCTATGCTAAACGTAAATATACATTTTATTACATTTCCTGAGAATAGACACATGCACATATTTCATTATACGATTTTCAATATTTTCGCAGCTGTTCATAACGTACAGACGAACTATTTCTACGACATCAGTGCCAACATAAACATCCTCCGACTATCTAATAACAGACGTGTTTAACCCACTTTTAAAATAATTACTACGAAAAATTTTCTTACTCGCGGACGCGTAATAATAAAAAATACATTTATTTATTTACCTTGCCGAATTGCTTTTTCATTTGTATAAATAGTTGCATGGTAATAACGGAAGTATTCGTAGTAGTTTTTTTTCAACAGCTAGTTTCTGAAAGTATCAACTTTGGCTGCGTAGCCCGACGGCGAGGCCACGGGTGTGCACGTAACAAGTTAGCCAGACGGTGCCAATGTTCCCAGCTGCTCGTCATTCCTTCAGGCAACACATCTCCTGCGAAGCTACATGTCCAGTCTTACCAGATGTGCAAGAAAACAACTATTCGCTTGCCTTAGGTTCACCAACCAACAGCTAAATTATCCCACCATTACAAAATATTACGCTCTCGGCTAAAATACTGATGACTTCGACTAATGCTGTAGAGGGATAAATAAGCGCAGGCGCAACCGTAAGGAGGAAGGGGGGGGGGGATAAAAACCGATGTCGTTAATTAAATCAGCTGTTAGTGTTTCTCAAAGGCATGCGTATCTTTCTAAACCTCATTTGAGTTTACGCGAATCTCGCCTCTAAGAGCAAAACTTAACAGAGTAGTCGTTTCCAGTCCACAACAATACAGGTTAACCTTCAATTAGTTCAAAAGGATAAAATTACTAAGGGTTCTGACGCTCAGTAACTTAATGTCTGTTCACAGTAAAAAATTTTCTTTACAACAAAGCAAAACCATTTTTCATGCACTTTGACTTGCGGTAATGACAACCAAACACCTCCACCCCACCAATAAAAAATGTATTTATGCTGTTATTAAATTTTTCTTAGAGTGGTCCTGCATTGTGATTTTATCTGTATTACTAATAATAGTCTTTTCAGCATAAAGCTTGTATTAAAATACAACAAACTTGACTATTAAACCTTATGCTACATAAGTTTAGTAATAACACAATTGAAGGGCATGGGGAGAGATAATTGTAACGCAATGTGCATCGCAACTGAGTTATGCACATACTGAGTTATGCACATACTGAGTTATGCACATGTAAATACAATGTACAAATTGACATAGAAATTTAGTTAAAATCATCATTGTTTATAAATTATTTTTAGTTACTTTACTGTAAAACAAAAAAAAAAAAAATCATTTACACGAAGAAAAAATATATACGAGTATTTAATTGGTGTAATAAGCAATACAAGCGTGGCCTACAATATAACAATTACTGCACTGTGCTGCCATTTATAGTCATATTGCTTAATCTCTTACACCGCAATGAACAGCATGAGATTAACATTGTGTTCCTGCATAAAACTCGATTTAACTAATGCGGTTTACCATGATTTTTACCCGTGTCTTTCAATTTTGTTACCATCTCTGTATATTTCAAACAAAAAATTTTATTTGTTTCAAAGCTATTTTGCAGTCGTACATATTTAAACGAAAATATACTAGATTACAACAAAAAGTGCGACAGAAAAAATGTTTTTACAGTATATGGATCAAGTTAGGCAAGATTTACAGACAATTGCTATTGTAAAACATCTCATAAAAAAGGAAAACATTTGTGAAAATACTCACGCACACACATACGTAAACGCACACATATAGTAGATAGAATGTGCATTTAACGTATATTGTGTACAGTCCATATTTAATACATATTACACATTTTTGTGCCAACCTAGATCCTAAGGTCAGAAATAGAGTTAACAGGTGGATAAACATGCAGATACTAAAGTAACGTTTATTTACATGACGTCACGCGTACCTCAGCACACGCAGACAACAAAGGTACAAAAATAATGCAGACAGGACATTTAAAATGCTATAGAAACAAAGGATGTATATACTTACAAAAGAAATCCACGCTAAGTTAAGCAGCGGAAAAAAATACTATTTGTATCTAAAATGATGTAATCTTGAAATATGGTTTTCCTTCCAATACACAGATGAGTATGTGGTTCGCGATTAAGTGTGCTGACAATCTTGTCAAGAATATAAATTAAAAATATTATTTATTGTGTCATCAAATATAATTTATAGTACAGTACTGTGTTAATATTTAGAGTGATT
>PNEQ01005251.1:0-38764 GCA_003012365.1 Medauroidea extradentata
CCAGGGGGCTTATTCTGAGTTTCTGTTTCCTACGAAAAAAGTTGTTACTGAGCGATAGTCGGTTCCAAACGACTGTTTGGTATTCTAAGTTTAAAACGGGGGTCGTTTGACGTCACGAGTCCGGTAGGAACTTACCAACTGCTCGCGAGCAGTTGGAAAGGCTGAATTTCGTCGGTAACTCGCAATGGCGGGTATATGGTGACGTTGTAGTTATATCTGCTATACTTATACATGGAAAGGAAATGCTGTTTCTTTCTCAACGACTCGGCTTAATTAAATGGAAATAATAATTTACCGTAACTGCCATAATATCCACGACTATTTTCTTCTTATTTGTGTACTTGTGGGACAAGTCTCTTCTACGAGATATCTAGCTAGCAACGTGAGAAAATGTTGAACAAAACTATCCTTTAGCAAATACATGTAATGAGATTAAATAAGTAAACAGCTGGAAAACAAAAGACGCGTTTATATTTGATATTTGTTAAATCTACAATTTCAATTCATTGAAAGCGCCCGCCCGGAATGTGAGTTTGGCTCAGTTGGAAGCGGTGAGTGTTAACTTGCTGTTTTTTAGATTCGTGGTTCAAATCCCGGTCACTCCGTGATTTTTTATTACTTTTTAAAATTATAGTTTACATGTGTAGATAATTAACTTTTGTTAAAAACTTAAACATGTTGTTATAACATTGCTTTTACACATACGCGCGCACGCACACACACAGAAATTGGCCCACATACCCATCCATGTTTTTTTTTTATGTTGCCCGCGACTTCATTCGCGTGGTTTTAAATTTAGAAAAATTCTAAACAATAGGAAAATATTGTGTTAATCATCGTTAATGGCCGTTTTAGAAACACTTAAAAGTGTTTCGCTAAATTTTTGTATCCCTTGTTCTGCTTGCTCTGTTTCGCCACTCCCCTCCCTTTATTTTATAAAACTGTAAACATGTTATTCTATTCTTACCTCCATGATATGTAAATTTTTCTGTCAGTAACCTTCGGGGGTGCACGCATAACCCACCAAAATTTAATCGCAATCGGACGAATAGTATAGAAACGCATACGTTACGTGAAATAATAATAATAATAAACACGCATATATATTTTTTTCTCCGATCAAAAGAGCCTATTGGAAACACTTGCACATGTCTGAAGTTAGGACATAATTACAGTTATTTTCCCACAATAAAAAAAAATTGAAAATACGAACTGAAAATGCACATCTTCGTAGATACTGTAGACTAAGCTTTGAACATTTAGTCAACTCAATAAAAATATACTATCTAGTACGCTTTTTGTACAGGTTTTATAATTATTATGTACTAAAAATATTTATGTTTGTTAGCAATCCACTCCATTCTGTCAGATTGTATAGTAACAGTAAATTAAGTGAAACAAAAATTCTACACGAAATAAACAATTTATTACAAAAGAATTAAATCACGTACGACTATAACACATCATATAAAACAACTTAAAAAAAAGTAAAGAATCGATCGATATTTGAACCACAAATCCTACTACAGCTAAAGCAGTTTTTACAATCATGCGACACTGCGACAGCGACAGTGCGACAAACGCAACTAACCAATCAGATGACAGCAAGCAGACGACGACGATGCGACGGGCTGCGATAGAACTCGTCCTATCGCAGCTGCGAAAATGACGCGCGGCAAGGAAGAAGAAGAATAAAAATCGAAATTGTAAACAGAAAAATTTGTCAACAGTAAGAATAAGAATAAAAGTTTCGGAAACAAAACAGGCGGCGTTGTTTTGTTATTGTTTTTGCGATTGACGAAATGGCAAGTTGTGTAGGAGAAAGGTTAATAGAAGAATTGCGGAAGAGAGAATTTCTTTACAACCCGCGGCATAATTTATACTCTAATCAATTAGAGAAAAACGAAGCTTGGCTGGACATTCTAAAGTATGTGGAATACGCATCGTGATCACTCAAACGCATTTCATTGATAAGGTTGAGAAAATCACCCTGTGCTGCTCTATTACTATTTATGGGCCTAACTTCCCATCTTCTGTTTACTCTTCTCCTATTCAATAATATTAAAAGCAATATGATTGCTCTCCTCCGCCGTATTCTTCTATTTTCCTGATTCACATTCATGAATAATTATAATATGTTTCAATTTATTACAATAAATTACAGACACACTGAAATAAAAACACCGCCAAACTACTTAGCGCGAATGTTATATATAAAAAAAAAACTGTGAGAAAACTAAAGAGGCGCGAGAGGCGCAAGTATTTTAGTTCCCTTTCTAACGAAAGAGGGCACTAAAAGCAAATGAACGCATTTACGTCACCGATATTTTCGCATAATTGTAAAATCGGATGTTTGTGCGACAGCAGCAAGTCGTTTTTGCCGCACTGTCGCTGTCGCAGTGTCGCATAATTGTAAAAACTGCTTAAAAACAAACACACGATGGAAGTGACTAAAAAAGAAAATATGAGAAGAATGCTTCGGTGTTTAAACGAAAAACGTTTAATTGCGTATTATTACCCGGTTGAGCTGAGGAAATGTTTTTAAGTTATCAAGATTAATATAACCTATTATTATTGACACTTGCATAAGTTCATGAAAACTCCTAAAATTAAGAAAAACGGTCATATACACCTGAATGTTGTAGTGCTCGCCATCTTGGCACGCTGCTTGAAAAAGTCGTTAGAGCCGAAGATACCCGAATGCGCTGGCCCTCGTACCGACTAAAACTCTGAATACGGATTTTGTGGACTGGAAGGGAAACGACTTTTTCAGTAGGCCGCGGCACAGTTGCTTCATACCGACTATTGCTTCGTAACCACGAAACTCAGAATAAGCCCCCAGGAGAGCTAGTAGCTATACCCATCGCCTTGGTTCCAGTGTCGTCTGCTAGATAGCATTGGTGTTGTATGTATTACTGGTTTAGTCCGTCTCTGTTTCCTAGTCTCACCGCTAGGTGCGCTAGTCAATAAATTAGTTTTTTAAGGGTACAAGGGTACTAACATTACCAATTCTGAGTTCTGTGTTCCCAGAACCTACATCACTGTTTCTGTATAGCTCACATGTTGCTTCACCAAAAATACTATATAATTATTTTTTCTACTTCATTGGATGATGGCTCTTTCTACGCTCTCGGTAGACACCATGATATTAAAATACACATTTGTGCAAGGCTTAATTAATTTCTGCACTAATAAAATTTTTCGTTTTAGGACCCTTTTCTTCTGTAATGTATCATAGTACACTGCTAGGAATTCTTGTAGGTTATTACATTCTCGTAAGACATTGAATATGTTCCACTCGTGTAGGTTCTAGAAGTTATTTTTTCTGTAAGGTGTTTATAAGTAGTGTAGGGTAGTATTATTTTACCTCTAGTAATACATGTATTCTTCTAATTCTTGTAATACGTTGTTCTCGCTATGATTTGTTAGGGCTTGGTAGAATTTATGCTACGGCTAAGCCCTTATTTTATTTAATATGTTTTTAATGCTGAAATCATAACTTAACCTGACCTAACATGATCTCCTACCATGTTACATATCTAACCTTGTCTCAGTTCTTTCTTTAACCTAATACTTTTATCATTTGTTTGTATGACTAATAGTATATTTTTAATCTGTGTATAAATTGTAAGTATTTTTATCATATTTTAGCTTTTACATGTGTTACACTACTTGGGATTTATATTTTTGTCCTGTGCCTGTTCTGTTGGTTTCTCATTTTTTGTTTAATTTCTTAACATTTATGCTGTTAAGTTTCCCCTTGAAATGCTTGATAATATTTTTTTATTGCTTATGTGTAGAAGGAATGGTTAGTTTGTTTTATGCTCAACACTTTTATATGTTATCCACTTTTTTTTTCTCTCTCTCTCTCTCTCTCTCTCTCGTGCTCTGTGCCTGCCTCTCTATCTTACTCTCTTATTCTCTCGTGCTCTCTCCCTCTAGTATATTGCATGTTGTTTTTTCTGTGTTAGACCTTTAAAGGCTGTTTTTCATTTTACATATTTGGTTTGAGTCATTTTCTTCTGTCTTGAACTTGAGTATATGATTGTTAGTATCGCACAGTAACTTTCGTACTTTGGTTCAAGTATTTTTCTTGTCTGTAAGTAATTGTGTATGTTTTTTTTATTTAATTTTTTTTTGGTGTCTAGAACTTTGAAATACTGTATTCCTTAATCTTCCATTGTAACTATTTTCTGCAATTAAAAATCTGATGTTTTTCCATAGGTGTCGGAACTACTTTTACCCTGGTGACGGTGCTCATAACTATTTGTTTAGGCCCTGAAATATTTTACTTTATGTTATGTGTACATACATTTTAATTAAATAAAAGGTGTTTAGTTGTGTTTGGTCCATGGTTCTTCAGTTATACGTTTTTTATACTACTGTACACCGACCTTAATGTTGGAATTGGAAAATACCAATACCATTGTAACCGTGCACTAACTCTACATTTGTTCTGACACAGTAATTAACTCATTAATTTTGCTTTCGGGAAACACGTTTAGGCAATAAATAACACAAAAATATATTTTTGAAGAAGTTTATTGAAATAATTTATTATTTTGCATACATTTGTTTTCTGTATCATTCTCGAGCTGTTGTGAGACATCATGTCTAACTGATAACTGTACTCAGCAATGCGGTGGTGTTCCTTGTTTCGCAGTGTAGTCATGGAGAGTCTCGTAATTTCTGCAGTAGTTTTCTAGTAGCTGCTAGTAGTCAACCACACCTCTCTTCATTGCAGTCCTCCGGCAGTATGGGTGTTGTGTTTCAGCTTATTGTGCAGGCTTTTTCTGTGTAGCCAGGATGCAGGAAACTGTCGGGAGAGAAAAAGTTTCATCACATTAATAATGTTCAGTACATTTGTTAGGGAAATAGTATGATACAGTGACAAACTTTTAAGAGAAATAGTATAATGAACATGACTTACCTTCAGTTAGAGTATCCATGTGGTAGAGAGTTTACTCCATCTTCGCACACTCATCGCTTGTCGTCTAGCCAAATAAGCGCCAGTTTGTTGCTACACTCGGAATATAGTTGCTTTTTCCGTGATCTTATACTATGTACAATTACTCGCATAGACCTCTCTCTGTTCAAAGCTCTGATGTAGTCCTGGAAGGTAATTTTCTTTTTGATCACACATTTCTGAATTCCTTTGGCTTTTTTTTTATACATTCTCGCAGCACCTGTAGGCATACATCTTCGCTCGCAGTCCTACAAACTCAGTCATAGGCACGCCGTTACATACATCTTTGAATTTGCCTATAAACTTTTTGTTGGCCTACATGGACACCGACAGTTTCATCTACGAGATACGAACGGGTGACTTTTATCAAGACATGTTCACCGATCCTGACTTCCATGATGAATTCGATACATCATCCTATCCTGTTAAGCACCCATGCTAATCACCTAAAAACAATGTCAGATTGCAATGAACGATTATGTAACACGCAACATAAATAATATTTAATGATTTAATTAAATGCAATTAGCGCGCGCAGGAGAGTAATAGTACACAAGAACATCCGCACTATTTTAAGTACGTTACATACACATGATCCGTAATGGACAACAGAACCACATTGAACACAGTAGTGTAGCGGTCAGATCACTCGCATCCCAATACTGGCCGACGGCGACGGGTTTCTCGAGTATCTTCCATATCCTTGCAATCGAACACTGCTCCAACCCCATCTCACCTCACATTTCCATTCTTCGACCCGGCTGGGAAACGGGTGTGCCCTTCCGGCCATGACGGTAGGCTGCGTTGGTGTATGTAAGGCACAAAACCGACGGAGTGTTCGTTACGAGAGACGTCGTTCGGCGTATGTAATGCAATATCTCCCTTACACGCACACCCAGCAACTGGCGCGCACAGCTTTACTATTATTCATTTTCCCGGGGCTTCAAGCGGTGACTGTATTATTTTATTTGCGATACTTGGTCCAAATTCCTGCACCAATTATATCAATTGTGTTTCTCGAATCCGTTTTGAATTTTCCTAGGTAAGGCAGTTTAAAAAAGCTGTTTTAAGCCATTAGCCAATAAGCGATTTTTAAACCGAGAGAAACATTGTTTGAAATGAGTTTTTTTTATAGATGTACAAACGTTAATGCGCGTTGACACGTTCCTTCAAAATATTATTACTTGTAACTCGCTGCAATGCGTTTCAAGAGCAGGAAGACAGGAACCTTAACCGGGTAACAGCAGAGGTCCATCGAACCATGAGGGATGATGAAATGCACTCTAATGGGAAAATGAAGGAATACAATAAAGAGGAAAAAACAGGCGAGCCCCAGAAACAACTGCCAACGGCAAATTTCACCACGTATCTCACGTGGAAAAACAGGAATAAACCCCGCCGGGAATCGAACCCGGATCACCTTTGTGGGAGGCTAGTGGTCTGACAAAGATAGCGGCGACCCCACAGACATATGCTAACACGCTGTGTGATTCAAGTCATCTCGTGGATCAACACGGGCGACAACACTTGTGTGGCAACCGCCCAGCATGTTTAAGAACCGAAGGCGGCATAGGATAATCCACACCCACGGAACCTCAAAGCGAGGCTAATCTGATTCAGCCCGCGGAAACGTTTTTTCTTCTCACGGCGCGCGGCACTCGAGTGTATAATTGCGTATTCATTGCCACCGAACATCATAATGCAACTCTTTACCTTGGGATTCAACGACCCGTGAAGATGTTTGCCTGCCGCTAATCTAGCCCTATTGTTTGGACTAAACGAGTTGGACTGCAATTCGCGGCCATGGTCTACAATATGTGGCTTGGATGTGTCAGTGGAGGTGATACAGCCAAACCGACGAGATCTCATCTACACAATTCATGATAAATTTGATATGTCTCTATTAGCCTACTTCTAGAGTTTTCATCTTCCGTCTGAAAGTAATTCAGAATTTCAAGCACTGCTTTGTAATGCAAGTGCTTTGGGTTCGAATATGGTCCGGCTTTTTTTTTATGGCGCTGGCTGTTTCATTAATTTATGTTTTCTTTGATGGCTCTTATTTCTTCTCGTTTCGCCTGAGTTCGTTATTCGTATTCACCATCACAAGAAACCAGTAAATAGTTCCCGGCAAAAATCAGTTCATAAACTAAGAAGGTCAGCAAACAGCAGAGCGACTGTGCTTGCTAGACGGCGTATAGTTAGGGCGTGCACACACGAAGCGTTTTGTGACGTGCGATCCACAAAACGCGCGGTTATGACTTACACAGAAGTCGCATAGAGTGTACAGATGCAAACGTGCGTTGTTGGCGTTTGACGTGCGCTTCGAGATACGCAGTGTGGTGCGGGTCTGCACAAATGAACGCGCGTGTTTAGTAGAGAACAGCCTCATGATGGACGTGCAACGTGTGGATACTGACCTGCTAATTGACGAGATAGGAAAAAGACCGGCAACATGGAACCTAGAGTGAAGCGATTACAAGAATAGAGTAGTTAAAAAGACTTGTTAGGAAGAACTAGTTGGAATATTTGGTAATAGCACTGACAACAATGAACAGAAGAACTTGTTGGGTAAGTAGTTGTTACCTGTAGCATAACGTATACATCACAGATCGTGTTGCCATTCGTTGTTAACCTCACAGAAAAGTGTGACTCAATATGTTTACAAACAAACTCACGTCGGTAATAATATGATGTAGATGTGGTAACAACATTACAATACAAAGCACACATCGTGCATTGCTGAAGCATACTTGTCGGTACATACACAGTTCACAAGTTCATATATTTGCGTCCTGCCACGGCAACGCACCTTCATTCACAAAATACTGAGCAAACGTATCTCGTACAGTGTGTGCAGACAGACTACCTCGTGGTACAATCCCTTTATGGATGCTGGGTAATGGTGCTGCGAAAAGTGTCTCTTCAAAAGAGCACCCGTCAGGCACTATGACCAAATTGTGTAAAACACAACATGCGCGAATTATTTGCTCAGCAAAGTCGATGTTGACATTTATGGGCCTATGGAATATGTGCCACTTATTTGCCATCATCCCAAATGTACATTCAATGTACCTGCACGATCTCGATAAACGGTAGTTGAATACCTTCCGCGTATTCGTTACTACTGCCCTTCCAGCGTAAGGTTGCATGATGTGGTCCGAATGGCCAAGGCCTCATCGCCTAAAAACACATACGGCAAGTACGTTGTACGAACATGTGAAATAGGCTTTGGCGATGGAATATTCAATGCACGTTGCAATAACTTCTTGTGCAATACGGAGTTTTGGAAAATGGCCGAATCACTGCACTTTCCATACGCCCCGATGTCGACTACAAGAAAACAGTAGTTTGCATCACACACTGCTAACAATATTGTAGAAAAATAATTTTTGAAGATGTAATACAAGGATCCTGTATGTGCAGGTTGTATAACCCGACAATGCTTATCGTCTATAGGGCATATACAATTCGGAAAATGCGCATGTCGCTTAAATCCGTCAGCCACTTCCTCCCATTTGTCTTCTGTGATGTCTTTCATGAAAAGCGGCTTTAATTTGTCGCAAATTGTTGCACACGCCTGTTTGACGACACTTGCAACAGTAGACCTTCCAATACCTTATACGGTGACTATAATGTAGTTCGGCGAAGGAGCAGCCCGTAACCAAGTACCTGGAAAAATAGAGATACAGACAATACAGCTACTCCTGCTATAGTTGATATATTTTGTACAAAAAGACAAAATACCCAAAAATTGTCATATATTCTACATTTAATTTTCATATTTATTACGTACTTCTGTCTTGTGACAGCAGTATTTAGCCGTAGTTCAATAGATGTACTTTCAGTGTACATTATTTCATGTCTGTGTTTAAAATAGTGTTTAATGAATGTTTGCAGCGATAACCGCCATGCACATGTTACTAACGTGTACATATCGCGCAAAGGTGATATGTAAGAACATTTACTAATTGTTTGTGTGTTGCATACATTTTCTTTGGCCCGTTTATACCACTCTGCAATATGTTCATACTGTTTTCATTTTGCCATGGTGTGCAGAAACAATTATTACATTGTCATTCAACTTGTAAATGTTATGTTAAACATTGCTTAACATAAACACTTTGTTGATAGGTACACCGTTGCAAAAGAAATGGAATAGTTTGAGGGACAACTTTGCAAGGGAATTGAAGAAACAGAAGCACTGTCCATCGGGATCGGGTGCGAACAATCACAATCCCTAAATATAACACTAAAGTTTGCGGTTTATTGAAAAATCTGTCGGCAACAAGGAAACAAATAATCTGGATGCAGATACGGGCGTTGAGGAGATACAGGAGCATGCAGAATTTGATGTCGAGCCACGCAATGGGAGAGATTCTTCCCGAACATCGAATGCACGAAGAAACCTAAGTTAGGCCCAGCCGATCGACATCTTGCAGATCTTTTAAGCCAAAGTATTTCCTCTAGAGAGAAGCGAGAGAGAACTACTCACTGAACTTGACGACCAACTGTTTTGTTCATCATTGTACAAGGAACTACAGAAGGTGCCTGAAGAAGCCCGAGCTACAGACAAAAATTGACGTTTTACAAGTGCTCCAAAGAACCCAACAGTCGTACCATCCTGGACGGACGGACGGACATACAGATGCATCAGTCGTATCCAGTTCATAATACACACCCTAATGACACCTACATGATAGTCTCGTCGCAGCACCTGCCAACACAAATGTCGCCTGCTTCGTCACATTAGTTCACATCACGTACGTCTTCACCACACATCATACAAGGCCTCTACATATGTATGTACCAACACCACCAGCAGCAGATCAAACTGCACCACCTTACTTCCCCAGCAAACAGCTGTTCATCCTCTACACAAGCCGACTCCGAAGTGATGCAACTATTCTAGTGATTAAAGTGTTGGCTACTATTGTCACCTATCCTCGACATCACGATGTTTATTTGTATGTAATCTATATTTGTAATTAAACTTACCTCATTGTTATGGCGAGTTTTTCTTCAGATGATATTGTATCCCTCACAGACTGCTGACTTGGTGCGAATAGTTCTTGCAGTGTATCGAACGAGCCAATTGACATCCTGAAGTAGGTAAAGAATTTTGGTTCATGTTCCCTCAGTTTTTGGATATTAGGTTACAAACATTCCGTGAGTTAATTTATCCCGTAATATTGTGTGAACCCAGTACTGACTTTACATTTGTTTCCGCCGTTGATAGCGACGATACAGCAACCACAAAGAAGCTACCTCCTCGACTTCCGTGGTGCTACTGCGCGTTGAACGTGCTTGTGTGTACGGACACAACACGCGATACAGTGCGACGAACACGACGTTAATCGCGTTCATGTGGGCAAGCCCTTAACGTCAGAACAGCGACGTTTCGCATTACGGACACGGGTTCGAATTCCGGCTCCATACATCCTGGTTTCGGTTTTTCATTGTTAACCAAAATTCTTCCAGAAGAATGCTGGGTCACGGCCGATTCTTCTCCCCAGTTCCTGTCTTTATGCAAAGTCATGTGTAACGGTATCTAATGACCTTGCTGTCGACGATACGTAAAGCCCAATAATAATAATACTAATAACGAAAGGAAAGGAGCGAGGAGAATTAAGACCACTTGCGAGATGAATCAGGTCAGATGTCCAGTGACTCGCACAGCAACGAGCCCACCGCCTACCAGACCAGTCCTTCACAGCGACCTTGTGACACCGCCCCCAGACACTCGCTCCATTTCTCCTTCGCACACCGATCATTCGCAGAGCCGCGGCAAACCAACTTGTCCCTTTCTCAATCCTACGTCAGTATTTTTTTTAAACACGGACAGACGAAGCAAAACGGCAAACACCAGAGGCGTGTCTACTTACACGGGCAATATCCAGGATGTTACCAGGGACTCGCCAGTTTCATAAGTTTAGCATTAGCGTGTGTAACGATCGGCTAAACCTTTGTTAACAGCAGATAATTAGCAAGAGTTTCACGCAATTTGCTACTCGCAGTGAGTCACACAATCAAATAAAATCACGTTGAAACACTACAATAGAAGAGAATCACGCCTCGCGCTAGCCTGTCTATATATCAGAAAACTGCACATGCTAGGTTCGAAGGTTCGATGGCTCCCGTCACATGTTCGTATCTTTCACCCGGCGTTGGTGGTGATAGTAGCTGTGACATATATGGTCAGCACTCAACATTGAAGTTGGTGACGATGACAGTGTATGGGGCAACGGCGGAATGCAAGGGTGAAGACCACCAAGTTACGAAATCGGCATCTTTGTGACAGTGGGAATAAAATCATGAAACAAGTTGCTAATTAGTATTTTAATAGCACATTGGCCTACTGAATACGAAAATCCCTGTTTCAATATTCGTTTATTTCTTAAATACAAGATTGCAGAACTTCTGAAGATATACTAGGATTCATCATCCAATACGAAAATTTCAAAGTGTAAAATTATATGTATTATAGATTTTAAATTCTATTGGACTGCATGCTATGTTCAATGGTTATAAATTGTAACAAAGAAATTAAGGGCTTAATTAGCTGAGAAACTGAAGGTTCTAGCATTAAAATAAAGTACAAATTTACACAAGGAAAAGTTTAGTAAATTTACATTTTTGAGCGCGTAGTTACGTAAAACGATGATTAAGTGTAATTATAAACAAATGTTGTTAAAAATCAAAAAATTCGCACAAACACTTAATTAAACAACACAAATGTAAATACATATTTAGGTACTAGACAGTTGAGGTAACATTGAACTTTTCAATGTACGTGTATAAATACATTGACATATAGTAATATTACATGCAATTTTGCATTTTATTATCGCACTGTATTTGTATAAATACACTGACATAAATTGTAACAATACATATACACACAGCAATTTTTAAATGGAGAAATACTTGAAAATTTACCCTACATATTTTCGTACAAATAGTATCATTACATAAAATAAATTGTGAAGTTTTATAAGTGGTCGACATAGTTTCCTTAAAAACCACATACATTAATATTGCTTAAAATTTCTTACATATCCGGCAAAACGTTTACATTATTTTTAAACAGACAGATATCACTCTTTTCTCACCCTGACACACACGATAAGATACCATATTTTAAAATGTTTGCTCTGATTTCCGGATTGTATGTTTTATTACGATGCGGTGTTTGCATGAACTCATTCACGCCAGTGTACAAATTTTTAGTAATAATGTGGAAAACCTGTCATTGTGATTGTAAACCACAACCTTACAACTTGGAAAATCGGTATGTTAATCTAAAAATACTGTCGCTAAACAAAGCATTTGTATAACTTAGCATTCAGTGCATATCTTTTCTGCTGTTCCTTCTTTCACTTTGAAACACATACAACGTAGCTACAATTTTCTGCAAATTTGCTTTTGATAAGAGAACAATTTTCGGTTCACAAATATATGACATAATTATAAATTTATTTAACTAACATTTTAAGTTGTACATTTCTTTGGCAGTGGAATCACTACGCAAATTTTAACGGTTGTCAAATAAGGCAAATATTTTAATAAAGGATTCAGACAAAGGTAAACGCTCAAGTATTTTCTATGGTGCCAGAACTCCCTACTCGTTGATGAGGTTTTTGATATTTGGCATTTACATATAAACTTGCTTGCAACCTAGTTTTCCAGTACGCCAGGTGACTTGGGATAAAAGTATAATCGTCGCACAATTACTAGCTCGTGCTATGTAATAGTTGCATAAATGCAGAGCAAGAAGAGGTAGTCCCCCTCCTTTTTTTTCAACTGATAAACAGCACGCTATAATAATACCAGTCAGCGTCGTTAGTATTTCCATGCAGTCTGGTTTAGAACGGATCCCACGTCAAGGTCACTTACTATCAAGGATCACCGGTGGTCTAGTGGTTACGGTCGTGAACTGCTAATTGAAAAAATGCCACGCATTTTAGTAATCAGAAGAAAAAAAACGCACGTTAAACACGATTACGTAAGTTGATATGTACTCAGGAAATATAAAAAAATTAAGCTTAATTAACTCAAATCACGGCTTTGAGTGTTTTAAAAAAAAACCTTTGCGCCAGTAGAAAGCTTGCCGTAGTCATGAAAGTACAATAATATATATTCAATGTAACGTCTTTTCGTTGAAGTATGTGTTATTTACGATATTGTATTAAAATACACTTAAAGTAGCATAGTTTTCCACATAATTATTGTATTATTACCGTGACATACGTGGTAAAAATCCACGGATGTAAGTGGTGCAAAATTACACCAACATTATAGGAGATTCGTGCAGCCATCAATACTTGTGTAAAATTACGCAAATGTTTTTTACAGTGTATCGTAATACCACTTCTTACTCAGCAGTTCTAGCAAAATGGATTATCCTTTGAAAATTGGTTGGGAAAGTTTTTAAAACATATTTATAGAGAAATCGAAGTGTCCATGTTTATACACCCTACACACTTGCAAATAACTTAGTGTACTCGAATGACCCCGGCCAAGATTTTCATCTTTTGGGTAGCACCTTGTATTTGCAGAACCCAAAGTCAAGCAAGTATGTCGAACAATGTGACAAATGCGGTGCACAGTCCATTCAAACACGACCCATACGAAAAGTTGCCAGGGAGGGTAAAGATGACTGGGTTTGAAAATTGTATATGTGCTACCTGTGACTACAGGGGCGCAGCCAGGATGTTTCTTTGAGGGGTGTTGGACCGGGCTGGGTTAGGATTTGTACATAAGCGTTTTTTTTTTTGTGGAGTGGAGGAAGATTCCAAACTTGGGAATGTTGTGAATTAACACCGATCTTTCCCAATAAACCGGGGAGTCCGGGGGGTCTCCTAAGAGAAAATTTGTATTTCAATGTGCAAAATAGTGCTATTTAAGCAGTTTTCTTAAGATACAACAGAGGAAGGGGTGGCATGTGCTCCATGAACTCTCCCTGCTAACGTTTCGTTGGAAGATTTGGCAATTACAGCATTATAGTTTTAAATCCTTACAGTTAAGTGCATTCTAGTTTTAAATCCTTACAGTTAAGTGTACGCAAATTGTTAAAGAATAACGGTAATATTAACTTACAGAAAAATAACCATTATCTATTCAAAAATTTTTCACACATTTTCGGGGGGTGTTTCAACCCCCAAAACCCACCCTTGGGTGCGCCACTGCCTGAGTCCTGATTTGTTGCTGAACTACATCACTTCTGGACTTCCAGCTTCTTAGTCACATCAATAAAGTACGTATATAGCGTCACTGCATTATCACCCCATACTTCGTATAGCCTGGTAATTAAGTGCTATGAAGACCTCACTTCATCTGTAGTCAGTGGCACAAAATCAAACTCGACCATATTTCCGTGAAGCATGTTTCGTTATCGTGGTCACGTATATAGTAACATTACTTTCAGCGATAGCATCAAGTTCAATAAGATTTCGCTTTTACAACTTTTACTAATCAGATGAACAAGAACATACACGTATTCTTACAGTTGAATGATGGTAGTTGTTAAGCACAAACAACAATTACCAGTCAACCATGATGTATTTAATCGTATTCATAGACAAAGGAAAAAGTTGAAAACTTTTCATAGAGATCACAGAATGATTAAACAAGCACTTAAAAGAAATGGCAAACAATAAAAACAATTTACATCTCATTATCACAAACATACCGCCCACCAAAAATTACTATTTTCGTATTCTTCTTATTTAAGAGTGTTTATGAAACTAAACATTCTTAATGTTATTGTCTTCTAAGTATTACCATACGAACTGTGCCATCGTGCTTCAGATGTATTGCTAAATTCCTTGCTGCCTCACATTTGAGTGGTGATAATATGGTAGTGACGAATAATGAAAACTTCCGCCCACCCTGACAACTCCATATGAATCGAGGAATAGCATTTATTTCCTTCTGTAGTGATGATAAATTTTCTTAAATTCCTAAGCTCGAACTCCTCTTTCACCCTCTTATACAACAGTTTGATATGTTGCCATAGCCTACTTATCAACAATGATTCACACAGCTCAAGTTTGGGGGCATTGACAGTCTTTAATGGTGCCATATTTTATTTTGAGTATAAAAGGTTATGTTTACAATGTTTACTATTCTATATTTTGTCTCGCATTGGGTGTAAATCACTGCAACAAAGCCTTGCTTGCTGGTATCACAGAAGTGGAATTGCACTGTTGGCACCTGCAATGGAATAATCCTAGGAATCTTGAATTCAGAGAGCATAAGTAGTGATATCTTGAACTCATTCCATTTCTTCAATACAACGTTCCTCACAGTATCATCCCAGCCAAAACCTTGAGTCCAAATTAACTGAAGCAAGATCCTACTTGATACAATTATAAGTGGCACCCACCCACATTGATCACATAGACAAACATTGGTGACAAGAATTCCTCTCTTAGTATTTACTGCATAATGATCTTTTACCTTACAAACAAAGCAATATTGAAATGAATTCCAATGCAGACCTAAACACATTTGCTGTAGTCGAGGTTTCTTGAATCTGAAATTTCATATTTGAAAACCATTAATTCTCGTCGATTTGAACAACACTTGTGCAACTGAAAATTAGCTGTTGGCAGGAATCCGATGAGTTGTTGCTTCAATTCCTCGGCCTTACTTAGTGTAGGTGATCCATTGTCAACAAAAACATTGTGGTGCGAAGCATGTACTGCCAAAGGGAACCGAGTACTCTGATCTATAACGGGCTGCTGAGCTGTCTGCACTGCTTGATATGGAAATGATGACAAATCATACATTACTGTATTATGATCATACATTTACTGAAGACTCTTTGATGTGGTCGCCACAATGCACACTGGTATCTAGAATTAAATGAATCAATGTCAATTTTCCTACATATTTTTGATGGTATACTGTCTTCCCTCATGACAACATGATGGGGAATGATGCGAGTGAGTTGTCTATGTGCTGCTGGTGTCAAATCCAAATTGTACACTGTATCAGATATATGTGTATTAACACATGTCATATGGCTTAGGTGCTCGTATTCTGCCTTGAAATTGCAGTATTCTTGTTGCAATACCGATGATCTCATTCTCTGCTCTGAAATAAGTTGCTTTAGTGCGATTTGACACAAGGTCCCCACAATGATGTCACTGTTGTTACTTATTAAAGGAAACCTTCCTGTACCATTACTTGTGTGTGTGTAGATACCAAATGTTTCTCACATTGTTGTTCTTCAATGAAATTGAAATGTTTCCTAGGGACTTCCTCTATGTCCCAGAACTTCTGCAATGCACTGTCAAGACAGTTTTCTGTGCGTACCAGCAAGGAAGTTGACTATGGGTTATTTTGTTTACATGGTGCCTTTCCAGCAAGAACCACCCAAATTCTGTGTGGAAGGCATGTTGTTGTCCAAAAATCTTCTCCCCTGTCATTATTTGTGCGACCACATCTGCATCAAGAAGCATGTCAATTGCACCAGGAGCTGCAAAGTTTGGATCTGCTAATGTAAGATTTTTTATATGTGTGAGTCGTGATGTTACTACCCGTACAGAAGGCATATTTTTTGTTGTTTCTTGAATGATCAGGGCTTTGGCAGTAATGCTGAATTCCTCTGAATGAAGTGATTCAATTTCACAAAACACCTCTCCGCATGCTTGTGGTAGTGATAATTGTCCTATCCCTGATATTGCTAATGCTTGAGCTGAACCTTTTTAGTCCCAGACGCTTAACACAGGCCTCAGTGATGAATGACGACTGTGATGCTCCATCCAGTAATGCTCTTACTGTCTGGTATTCGCCTACACCATCCATAACTCTAATCAATGCAGTTGTCAACAGCACTGTTGTTTGTTCATCCATATTTTGTTCCCGGGCAGAGCACATTGCCACTGCACTATCTTGACCATTCGTTACTCTATTCTCTGCTTGTTGTGTTGAATAGTCTAAATTTAAATCTTGATGAGCATTGTGAAGCCACATGACCTTTCCTGAGACAATTGAAACATAACCGCTTGTCTACAATGTGTTGTCTTTTCTTTTCAAGCGTGCTCGCCAAAAATACCTGGCGTCGAGTAAGGGTATGTGACCCATCACATACATCACACTTCTGTTTCTGTATCAAACTATCACTGACTGATCATAACGTACTACTTGGGGTGACTGATGAACATGACTGCATTGCACTTTGTGGCCATAATTTACATATCTGTGTACTGAAACACTGTTTATTGAAAGGTGGTTTGAGTGAGTTACATCTGGTTTCTCCGGGAGTGACTGCCATTAACTGTGCATGTTCTGCTGCAACTGTCTTTCGCCCCAAAACTGGACATACGATGGAATTTCCTCATCTTGATGCATTTCGAAGGCTTGCCGCATGGGAGCATCCTGTTTTTCTAGCAAAATATTTAACAATAAAAAATCCCACTTATGCACAGGAAAATCCAACGACTTCAAAGCATTCAGATTCTCTTCGACTGAACAACAAAATGCGGAATAAGATGCTTCATTCTTACTGTCTATTGATGAAAGATGCATGGTTTCTGCACATGAATGGTTGCAGTAATTCTAACACTCTTGTATCGCTTTTCCAGCAAATCCCATATCACATTAAAGTTTTTGTCTACCACTGGTATGTTGCTTACCAAGATTCGGGGCTCTCCCTTTAAGCAACTTAGTAAATACTGAAGTTTTTGAATTTTAGTTAAACTGGAAACCTGACCAACCATAGAATTTAATAATTCTGCGAAACCTGTCCAATCAGCATGGTTCTGTGAATACTGGTAATTGCAATGCTGGGAGAACTGCTGATGGTGGCATTTCGTGTCTATAAGGTGTATTATTCTCACTCGCTTAAGTACTTACACGTTGTTGGCATTTATTGTAAATTTTCTTCAATTCTCGAAACACCACCTTGTAGGCCGCAAACTGTAGCTTGACATCTTCTATGTGGTTTTAAACCCTTAACGTGTGTTTGGATAGATATGGACTGTATGTATTTCACAATGAAAGTATGTGCAAACAATAGCAACCAAGTCTTGTTTGTAGATGTCTTACTCACCGATCTCTAGGCCAAATTTTCTCATACAAGTGTTAGAATCCGTAACGGATGTTATTTGCCTCACGTCTCATGTAGGTAAGAATTCTTGATATGCATTAATCCGACACGGTAGGATCAAAATGTTAAGCACAAACAACAATTACCAGTCAACCATGATGTATTTAATCGTATTCACAGACAAAGGAAAAAGTTGAAAACTTTTCATAGAGATCACAGAATGATTAAACAAGCACTTAAAAGTAATGGCAAACAATAAAAACAATTTACATCTCATTATCACAACCAGTAGTAATGAACCAAAAGAAGGATAAGGGCAGTATTCCTTGCTCTAAAATTGCCACATTCTTGCTAGTAGCAGCGTGCAGACCAACTTACTATTCAGCTTCCTTGTTGTTTTAACTTCGCCTTGACAAATTTTTTCTGATCATTGGAACGAAAGTAATCTCATCTCTACGGACATCAGCGATAACCACTTTTCAAGTAATAAGAAGCACTGACAGAAAGAATCAAAAGCTGAGCTTTCATTTTCTGAATAATGCGGAGGTTCCGAGGTTTTTCTGGAAGCACACTTTTGCCACCAACAGAGCTGTAAATGGGTCATCACTAATTGTCTGCCATGCAAAATTCTGTCGGGAAAATAATGTTATCGACAGTGTTGGTGACGAAGTTATTAACATGTTTCTAAAATTCATAACTTTTGTTTCTAGCAAATGTTTTCAACAAAATGTTGGTAACAAATGTACTTACGGTAGATATACTCCTGTAACAATGAGTAATACTTCAGAATTTCTTAGAGATTTTCTGTTACACCATTTGCAAACTCTCCAAACGTCCCAGCTGAAGTGTGTTGTCCAAGTGTTTGCACAATGGCCTGTCAAGCAATAATCAGAAGTAAATTGCTAGCAACTTCAATAGAGTTCGGCGAGTTACCTCGTCACTCGGCATAGTAATTAGCCATGATGCAGTGTAATCACATACCATATCACCATCTAGTTCCACCAAGGCTACATGTTTGGAAAAAAAAACTCATTTTTGCTTATTTTCACGACGGAAAAGTGATAATATGGGTAATGATATCTAAAAAAACCGTTCAGTATAATTCTACAAAAAAAAAAAATTCAGCTACAAATTATAACATGTAAGTATCAAAACTGTGCAGCGAAAGTTTGATATGAGTACTAGGTAGCAATAAATTTTTTTTTTTGAAATCACTGCAAAACTCCGTAACTAGGCCTTAAGATGTTGATATAAAGATGTGCAGAAAGCTTCAAAAGCTAGGACGCAGTGCCGCCTTCTTTTGTCTCTTAGTCCAGGGAAATTAATATACTTTGTTGTAGCGGTATTGAATGAATATAGAATTTTTCGACAAGGTGTGTGTAACTACCAAACTTTTTGAAGAATGCGATGATAATGCGATGTTACAAGTTATTTTTGAAGCTGTAAATACTACAGCGATGTAGTTGAGTAACAAATAAAAAGAGCTCACTTATAAGTGGTCGCATGGAGGATTCCCTTTTCTAAGCAACTTTCGTAAGGATGGTGTATTGAGTGTTAACTAAATTGTGTTCTGTTCCATATACGGCACTTGCTTGCCATTAGTACTGAGCAAATTCCAGATTGAGAACTGCCACACAAACAGATGCGAAAGTCGACGGCTTCGTTTGGGCGCACTACGCCTTCGCAAGTGAGCATAAAGTGAGCGAATGTGGACATCTCGATTATTAGATGACAAGGATTATACAATATTGTGCAATATTCCTGAACCTTTCGAACAATTTTTAAGAGGAAAAACCACACTGTTATAACTGATGAATGATATGTTACATGCAAAATAAAATAATTTTCTTTGCGATCAAAGGGTGCACTAAATTTTACAGCTTTGCTAGTATAATCAATAAATATCAGAACCTTTATTTTGTAAATTAAATTCTTTCATACGGATTTTATAACGATTGTACAACTGTAAGTACCTACAATTATTCAGTTAAGTACGAAGCAATATCAGCATATTATCCAGTAGAATGAACACCCCAATAGCCTATAATTATAACACATACATTTTACTTAAAAAGTGACTTAGTATTTTTTTCACGAAAATTCTGGTATTTTATATTACTAGAACAAACAACAATCGAGAATGCTAACAACGATTTTCGTATTCAGTTAGTTATAGTAATAATAATAATAATAATAATAATAATAATAAAACACTTACTGTTATGGAAAATGGAAATCAGGAAGAGCGCAGCCGGGAATCGAACTTTAGTCCTCATAAATGCGAGTCCAACATGTTACTGTTTGTTGTGCAACACAGCTCAGTCCAGAAGACAAAGAACCGATGATTATTGGCTGGCTGCAAGGAATGAACGTGCGACGAAACTAAAATTTACACTGACACCTATTTACAGCGGTCAAATATTGACTGCCAGGCTTCAATATAACGTGTCCATCTGTTGTTTTGTTATTGGCGTGTGCCCATCTTACTGGGCCAATGTTACTCTGGTTCGCCGCCACTGAATACTATACACATAACAACCCTTCAATAATACAAAGTGCAAGTCGCTACGCTACTACACAAAATGTGGTGGCACAAAAGTAACATTTTATTTCCATTCGTACATCTATTATCATAAAAGTTTGCATGTCTATATCCGCAACAGGGAACTGAAAATTTCGCAAATTCAACGATCACCTGGTATAAACCACTTCCCTATGCATACTCAGACCCGTATATTCGTTCGTTCTCTGTTGTTCCAGTGAGTAGCAGTTACTGGACAATTGGTCAGGGCAAGGCAGTGGATTCTAACGTGCAGGGCATTAACTCGCGAATATAATCCGTTGTTCACGATAAACTGAGCACTGCATGATTTTTTATTTCAGCTATTTTCCAATCATCTTTAATATTTTTGACCTGAAAACTTCAGTTTAAAGCGAACAGACCATACATAAGTTGAATCGTATTTGAAATTCTAAATTTATCTTCTACCATTTAATTCAATGTTCTACACACTACCAGCGACCTAGGTTAAACTTACAAATGTGTAGTTTCTCATACTCTCGAAATAAATTTTCGGGGCTGTCTAGGATTCTACATGAAAATGCAGAAGAGACAGAGTAAATTGTAACGGGTTTACGATGCCTTACGTAAGATAAAATTATACACGCGAGTCATTTCGCAAGAAATAAATTACACAGTAGTTCGCCTTAAGTGTCAAAGGAGGAACGTAATTAATTCATTCTGTAGCCGGCGGCGCAACTGTAGAGCGAGCGCGCTCACGTTTATCATCTAGTTTACAAGTTTGTTTCAAAAGTAAACCACATTTAGCGAAACACAGATAGCGTAGCATACATTCAGCGGTTTGTAAGTCACTGTGAAGGCGGAAAAATAAGAATTTACCTGCAGAAGTTATTTGTTAATATTTTTATGTAACTAGTCAACAAACCAACAAATGCATCGCGAACTGTAACAATTTTATGAAGCTTGAAAAACTAATGTTTATGACATACTGAACCAAAAAAAATTAAGTTAAATCACTCTAAATATTACACGCTGAATGACATAACATTAAAAATAAAAATTTAGCCTATTGTACATACCTATACTTATTTTTAAAGATTCTGCACAAATATGTCAATGAAGGACAGTAAAAACACCCGTTTTCGCAATTTTTTTTCGTTTCGATGTTTTACCTACAGGAAATGACAGACTGACTGACATCAAGGCACAATTCAAACCTTTGGACCCAGGAACGCGAACTTCAGACGGTGGCAACCCCTAAGTGTGCAAGTAAACACTAAGAAAGAATTTTTTTTAAAATTTAAACTATGAGAATGAAAAGGAGTAAAATGAAAAATTGTCAGTACATCGCCGACATACGTTGAACCAAACGGGATATCCGTTGTGACTTTCACTTCACTTTGATACCCATACAACGTCAAACATGTTTCAAGATTTTTCGAAACTCAACCTCTAAGGGGGCGAAAAGACGTACAAAGTGTTTTCAATTAATCATCTATATCTATAGAATCCACCAATATATCGAAGTGCTCCTTTCTTCAGGATAAAATAATGCTTACCTAAATACCCGAAAAGCAATTTCAGAATTTGTCGAAAAATTCGACCCCAAAGAGGTGTGAACAGGACGAAAGTAGTTATCGACTAATACACTATGTATACAGAACCCGTCGACCTTTTAGAAGATATCGACGTGATTTTTGGTTAAGAATGATTCGTACATGAAAAGTGGTTCGTGTAAAGCGTGTTTTCGATAAATCTTGTCTATTGCTTGAACTCGACGGACTAGAGCAGTGGTTCTCACTCCAATGTGACAGCCATACAAATGTCTAAAAAATAAGTTTTAGAATTTTTTTTTATATTCGACCTCTAGCAGGTTAAAAAAATGTTAAATGTGTTTGTGATATTTCCTTGCTGTATTCGTAAGAGTTATTTTTCGTTTCAGAATGATTATTAAATAATTACACAATTTTTTTAAAATTCTACGTCTCAGAAGTAAAAACAAGTTATTTATTTTGAATGAATTGAATCCAGCGGACAATCATGGTAATTTTCACTTCAATCGGACACTTACAAAAACATGTCTTAAGACAAACTTCAGATTTAAAAAAATATATTCTACCCCTAAGTGGTATAAACGCTCAAAATTAGTTTTCGCATAACCGATATTAGTACAAGCCAAGGCCGTAGAAGAACAGGTCTGGACACTCGCCTAGATATTTGACCCCCTAAGTTACCGAGAATATTGTGTTTTATTGGCGCTGATGTTACGGCGGTCGGTCTCAAACTCCGCCCACTTCCTTTCTGCTGAGATAAACAATTTATCAAAACTATTTTTTTATCAATTTATGAAATACTTTCTTCGCTCACAAATTTAAGAAAAAGTTCCTGCAATCTTTATTTACTTTATAAATCTAACAATAGAAAAAAGTGGGCGGAGTTTGAGTCCGACCGCCGGGAAAACAGCGCCAAGAAGTACGACATTCTCGGTAACTTGACGAACTGCAGCCAAACAACAAGGGGGTCAAGCAAAATACATTGTTAGATAGGCGAGTGTCCAGACCTGTTCTTCTACGACCGTGGTACCAGCTGGGATATCGAGTTGTTGATACAAAATACGAGTTTTTAAGCCCTTCAATGCTGACAAAGTATATTATCTTCCGCAGATAATTTACACGGAGTTATTGTTTGCAATCCTACCTATATGCAATGTGGTACAATCGGTGTGTGTGGGTCGATGTGCGCGCGAATGTGTGTTGTGTAGGGTATATATATATATAGTGTTCCGTAAGTTCGATCTCATAGAGAAATATGAAATAAGTGAACGTAATGGAATATTAGGAGTTGCAAACAGACCGACAAGAAGCATGCAGGTGTTGGACATGGTATTCCCTAGAAGGAGAAGGCAGGAATTGTACCACTGCACGACTTACATCACTCTCAGCGATACTAATGTAATACATTCCACAACTGCCACTCAGACAAACCACAAGCGGGACCGACTCTAAACAACGCACAGGCCGAACACCGAACATCAGTAGTGTTGGGATCTATGGAGTGATATCGAAGTCTCATATGATCTGTGCGAAAGATTGCAAAGTAAATGGGGATTTCCAAAACGTCTGTGCATCGTATTCTGGCGTGCCATACATTTCACGCGTTTCACATACAATTCTTGCAGGAACATCATGGTGATGATACAGACAAGGAGGAATTATGTGATTGGATAGTTAACAACAACGTTTACTATGCAGACACCGTGTTTAGCGACGAAGTATGCGTTTAACTGTTTGGGCACGTGAGCCCCGCGACATGGTATACTGGGCGCAAGAGAACACATACGTAGCTGACGATGTTCCTCCAAAACCGACCCCAGTGAAGAGCGATTTTGGTAAGCACTCACAACATCGAGGTCTTCAGCGCTGGGGAGGGGTGCTGTGAGGGGAGCATGGAGAGGCGCCGGAATGAAAGTGCGGGGAAAATGGGCGATCCCCGAGAAAACCACCAACCAACGGGATCGTTCAACATGATTCTCACATGCGAATATCTTGGGATCGTCCCGTCGGGAATCAAACCCGGATCGCCTAGGTGGGAGGCAAGAGCGGACCCCAGGATCACTGTGTGATGTGTAATTCATGTTAAGATAGTAGGACCTTGCAGGGCATGTAAACTCCACACGCCATCTGCAGGTCTTGCAAGACCTACTGTCACCGTGACGCTATGCTATCAGCATTACTTATGTACCTATTATTTCAGAAAGATGGTGCTCGCCCCGCCCTCATTTAGTGTTCAGGTGCGACGATGGTTTGAGAAAACATAGGTCGGGCGTTGAATCGCCTACACTTTAGGCCATTCCGCAGGTCCTGGCCTACACGATCCCCGAGACATGTCACCCCTGGATTTTTTTTTTTTTGTGGGTGCACCTTAAATCGCAATGGTTACTCTCTCCACGTAAACTGCATAGTAGTTACACGCACTATTGCATAGCATTGTCTCTAAGTCGAACTAGTTGAACTAATTGTCGGGATAGTATTTGCAACTCATATCACATTCGTATAAGTACTGTTGCAGCTTTATCGTGATAGTGTATGCAAATGAAACTGATAATTAAAAGATTTGACGAATACAATTTTTAACTATCATTTAACAATAGATTCCGATATTTTCTGCTACAAACACGGCTATGCAACTTACCAGGTTCGACATCTTCCGTTTGCGAGTTTTCATGCACGTGTTAACAGAGACTATCGCGAAAATATTTACCACCACCCTGCATCGTGATAACTGTTATTGTAATATCTACTATCATCGTGTAGACGGTACGAAAATAGACAAGACGTTTAAAATAGTAATAAAATGAATTTAAGAATGTTAAAGCTACTCCACAATGAGTCAAGGTTCTCCTATTTATTTGTTCATACAACTTGTAATTTCGAATTGAGAAAGGATGGATGGTAAAAAAATTCACAAATAAAAATTTACGCTTTAGTGTTCAGCGTAAAAAAAAAAAAACAACAAAGGAATAGCGCTTTCATTTATGTTAATTTATTAACAATAATACACATGACCGCTTCAGTAATTCACAATTAACAATCAATCGCAGTTTTAAAACTATGTACTGTACTTGTTTGTATAATTACAATACTCTCATTACACAATTAGTATTGACCATCTGTGATAATTACTCTTCACATCAAAAGTTCAGATGTTAAGAACGTAATTAATTAGAGGCTCAACCTGCCTCGTCCTAAATGGTTGACCTTTATCTGCTAGAAGCACCTCGCCCTGCTGATGGCCAACTGCACTACCAAGTTGTCCACGTTACCAGCGCTGCCTGTCCTCGCTACAGACTGCCAACAGTGTCCGCCCTCGTTGCTCAGCCCAAGTAGCTCAGCTCCATGGCTGTATGGCTCGCATCGCTCCTCCTAGCCACGTGGTCCAGAAACAGACGGGACTTACACATCAACCATGTGTTCCGAGGTCCACTGACTCACGCGGGCAAAGGCGTCGCAACCCAGGGGGGGGGGGGGCACGTCCTCCCCAATAATACGTCTTTTTATCTCGTCTCCTCCAATACTGTACATACAGGATGTTTCTTAACTTATATTACAAGCTTTAGGACGCGATGATCCTTTACCACAAATGATATATAGTTCCACAATGGAAGTTTCGTTTACTGAAATTCATAGGACAGAAATTCACACCAGGACTTTAACTCTGAATGGAATTTTTGTGAAATATTGGAAACGGCGAGGAGTTAAATTTCAATTCTGTGCACAATGTTTAGTGTTACTGAGATCTTCAACGCATCAAGAAGCCGCTCTTTAGACACTCCCCGGCATGAAAATAACACCCTCTCATTGAGTGGAACTTCTGTGGCAAACATTTCATGTTCATTTTCTAAGCAATACATACCACGAAACATAAAAGATTCTCTTTTTGAATTTCGTTAGAATTCGCCGTTTACAAGAAATAATTCATAAAAATAATCAGATGCTACAGTAGCATTGTTAGTACACGAATTTCTGTGGCAAAGAAATTCACACATGAAACATAGCAGTAATAGTGTGTGATAGACATGTAAGTGTATGAAGGTTGCTTGAAAGTAACTTTGTTGAGGCTTACTTGGTTGAAATATTTTACATGAACTGTAGCACAGGATGTGTTTTCCAAAGTGCAAAATGCATTTACACGCATGCTGTGTGCAATTACAATGCGGGTGTAGCAGTTTTAGCCTACATGCCAGGTATTTTATTGTTGGCACAGACACACTAGAATGCATTTTATAGCAAATTGTACATTCTAGTGACTTGTAAAAAGAAGACCTTTTATTTATGTTGCTTAGAATGTACCTACTGCTCAGAAAAGCAACATGAAATGTTCACAAAACCCAACGCCACAAGGCAATAAGATGGTGACCACACCTGTTATTTTCACGAAGGGAGTTTTAAAGTACAGTTTCTGGATTTGGTCGAATATCTCTGAAACACTGTACACAGAATTGACAGTTAACACCTAGTTGTTTCCAAAAATTTGCCAAAAAACTATTTAAAAATTCATTTTTCAAGGGTGAATGTCATGTCTCCCTTACAAATTGCGTTATAGGCAAAAATTTCATAGTGTAACTGGCCTATACCTAATTTTTTATAAGGAATTATCTCCGAAAGTATTTAACATAAGCTAAATAACAGCCTCTATATTGAGTTTCGTAGTAGTATGAAACATACTAATTCTGTGATCACTGATATATTTTTATTTGCCAATAACCTCGTTAACAAAGACTGTGCTATAATAACTTAAAAACTATAAATAGAACCCATTTGCTGCACATATTGGCGTATATAGTCAATTCGTGATAAAAGCAGCATTTTTGAGTTAATACTTAGTGTAACATTTCACACACGAATGCTCGGTTATTTGTTTCCAGTAAAGATAGTGGAGAATTAGATAAGTAATTACGTGTTGTAATGTCTTACTTACTTAGTGTACAGTGACGAAATTAGAGGTTCCTCAAGTGCTCACCACTTTACCGAGAACGGACTATATTATTCGAAAAATATTACGCCCAACAAAAAATATTTCTAATTTATTTGTGCATGTTATTATTATTATTATTATTATTATTATTATTATTATTATTAAAGATCTGTACATGCATAGCTTAGTAATACTTTTTTTTAATTAAATGTAGGTTATGTTTCGTAAAGTTTATGTTGTGTTGAACATAATCACAGAATATTTTACAAATAATTTGAAAGTGTAAAATTTGTAAATTTTTCCGTTTAAATACCTGCAAGAAAATATTCCTACAGTTTTGTATGGTTTCCTCCATTACAAATCCTTCTATTGCGAGCAGGTTCTGTACTATGCCAACACCAAATGTAGTAAATATTGACAAACTTCAAAGATATTCTTTATAAATGTTTATCTGCTCAAATACTGTGAATTTTGTACTCAGATTTTTGGCAGGCTTCGAAGAAATATTAAAAAAATATATACTAAGGTGATCAGGGAAGATACTATAACGACAGTGAATACAAGCTTTTCAAACTAATTTATGTTGTGTCGAACATTCTTACTGCTACAGCAGCTTGCAAGTTTAACATTCAGGTTTCTCCTGGTATTTAAAATAATTATTCTGTGGTGTGTATAGGACTCCAACATGTACCTAGGTTAACAGTTTTTTTTGTAAATCTGTTCATTTAAATTTTTTTTTCTAAAAACTAAAATTGCTATTTCAACCAGCTATATATACAATTAGCATACTTAAGGGATGAAAAATGCTTAAATAACCCTATTTTGCACCTAGGAACCCCAAAATTTCCCGAGGGAGGACCCCCGGACCCCCCCCCCCTGCGCTTTCTTTTGGGGATGGGTGTTCAACAATTAAATAAATTTCAGCCCCCCCCCCCCTTCCCAAATGTGAGCTTGCAACGCCCATGCATGTGGATTACATTATTTTACATTAGCAATGGATGTCACTACAGCACAAATGGAATACACCTCTGGTCTCCAGGTCTTGTGAAACCCCCAAGGTTCACGCGCCACAACATAAGAGGCGTCATCTCAGGTCACGTGTGCCAGGGCAGGTCATCGGCCTTCCTCACATGAGTATCCTGTGACAAATAGCCCGCAATGTTTGCATAACGAAACTATACTCTATCCATTTTAAGGTTACAGCAAATTCATCCAAGTGAATGTCAATAACTTTTTTTGCACAGCGTAAATTTCATTTGAAATATTGAAAAATACAAGGTAACAATGCTACGGCACAATTACACTGTGAGGAATCAAGATATAATTCAATTCCTTTGATTTATTTCGTTAGCAATTCTTATTTCTGCTGCAACCTTAGAGTGGACAGAGTATAATTATTTACAACCCATATCTACTGAGAGTACAGCACATTTCCAAACTCGGGCATGTGATGTGTGACCGGAAAACGGGAAGGAGAGGGAAAAAAAGTTGTGTAATCCCTTAAACTGGGATTGTGTGTGTGTGTGTGTGAGTGTGGGAGCGCTAAGGGCGCAGCTGACCAGCGTATGTAATACAGTATCAACACTACACACCAGCTTCTCAACTGGCGTGCGGTGATTAGTATTACTCGTTTTTCTGTAGAACTTAGTGATCAATACATCATTTTAATTGTGAAAGTACGTTTCAAAGCCAACACACGTTTCTACTTACGTGTTTTTCAAATCCGGTTGGTATTTTTTACACACACAGCCGTCTTAAAATGTCGTTTATAAACAATTTCAGACATTCGAAAATTACGTTCCTAACAAGCATGCTTAATATGTAAACGTAAGCATAACATGGTTTTAAGTGAGTTACTTTCGTAGATTACAAATGTAAGAAAAGTTAAGTGGTATCGTCAGTAAAAGAACAATCGCAACTCGCTGCAACACATTTAGAGCGCAGATAGGGAGATCCCTCAGGCTAAGGATTTTCAAGTAGCAAAACAATTGTTTTTGAGTTTTAAGAAATGTTCATGGTTTTGTAATTTCACATCAATGTAATGTGACTAAATCACTGAACTAAGTGGGAAATTATTATTGTACAACGGTGAACACTTTCAACACGAAATATTGTGCAATGCAAATTGAAATTAAACTAGGGACAACTCTATGAAGAAAATTTTGTCATATCGAACAATTCGTTCGCCTTGAATAATTTTTTATGTTTGGCAACTTCTATAATTTTTAATTTCATCATAACATTCAAAATATGTCTACATGCAAACTGACTAATGAATTTTCACTAAAAAAAATTATCATGTACTGATGTCTAACATTTACTGGAAGATGCAGGTCAGCATGGCGACATGCCACGATTTTAATGATTCTATTGAAAAATACTGTAAACGTTCACTGTTACACTAATAATTTTCTTCGAATTATGTTACTCTAGGTTTACACTTTTCTCACACTAATACTTGTTAAAATATCATAAAATTTATATGAAGTAAACAACAATACACAGAAAACCGTTTTGGCCACTTAAACACACGCAAGGGCAAGATGGAGGACGAAAAACCAATATGTGTGATAGTATAGTACTTGCGCTGGAAGAATACAAATTAGATTATGGATGAACTATACCGAAATCTTAGGTAAAATAAAGGGGTACTACACACACCACTCATACGTACAATATGGGCGGCATCCTTTGATCGCACAAAAAATTGACACCGTGAGATTAAATTGGCTGCGGGTAGCATCGAATGACGTTAAGACGTCGAAATTAGGAAGAAAAGAAACATTGCCCACTCACAACTCTCTAGGGCCCACAAGCGTACAGTGGTAGCACGACCATGGTCTTGTGAGCAGGAAACATGTGAAGACATGTTGGTGGCATGATGCCTCTCTAGCCCATGTTCTTGACAAATATCATGGATGTTTTAAATCAATAGCTTCCTTTCCCTGTCACGAATCACGTACTCGAGTTTGTACACTCGTATCCAATACTTAATTGCTACAGGATTCTAGCGTATTTAACACAGTTAGTTTCAAACTAAATCGGGAAATGTGGTAGTTAGTAAAGTAGAGTGCCACGTGGAACACAGGCTGAACGCGTGCTAGCCTTGACAGGGTCCTGTACCTCGAGGAGTCGACATTACAGTTGTATCTATGAGCTGGTATACAGCACAGCACGTAAATAGTGTATTATGCGCAGTTCAAGGAGATGTGCACGCTCATTACGAGACGTCAGTAGCCACTTGTCGGGCAAACACTATCATCCAGCGGGCAGAGGGTTCACTCGACATCCGGCAGCCACAGTCTTCAAGGACACTTACATGACCACCCGCAGGCTCCGGAACACGGCTCGTGGATCTCACTCACGTAGTCTCAACAACCTACATGTCATATACCGATTACAACAATGAATTATACAGGCACCCAGCAAGCGATAAGTTCCTTACTCTTTGTACTCACACACTACTGAGCAAAACAAATTACAAGAATTAAAAAAAAAAAAACTAAATACAAGTTGAGTGGAGCAGAGACCTATTCTGTAGCATTTCTCTGTACACACACAGGATCTACTTTGTGTGTCAGTTTCATAATCCTTTGCGTCGTAAAGGTGGGAAGGTAGGTATAGAACAATTTGCTCGGACAGGTACGACAGAAGGAAATAATTGGCCGTGGCTTACAGTTATAAACAATTCGAGCACTTCCCTGGAACAAATTCGCAAAATGTAAATGAAGACAGCCAACTGAGAAAAGAAGCCAAGCTCCTCACCACATAACTCTCCTCGTTCTACAGAGGATACATTTGGTTCACAGCTGCTGACGCAGTGGTAACTTCTTCTCCTGTCCTACTCAGTATCATGGAGCTGAATTAGGCAAGAACAGGATCATTACAGGCAGTTCGGGATATAGTGAGCACTCAAAAAAGACCTGTTAAAGTTCTATTTTAAGCCAATTCGTACCTTTCCGTTCGTAAAGGCTAACTACGATAAATGTCTAACCTATGGACACGTCTCCTAACGTTTGCGCGTGTAAGATAAATTGTGCAGTCTGTATGAACCGATATAGTTTGATAAAAAAAAAGTTCAATTATATAAAATACAATTATGTAAATTTCGGTTCATTTTGTTTCAGTATTGTCGTATCTAAATAGAAAAATACACGGAAATCTAATTGAATTTCGTTACCAACCATACAAGCAGTACGGCAACTACTGTTAATGTTGAACTATATGCAGTAATGGCTAGTGAAATTGTTGATAAGTTAAACGTTAGTGCTCACTTTTCCCCGAACGATGTACAATACACGTCGTGTCGGATGTGAGGTGAGATCAGGTGGAACTAGCGCAATAACATAGGACTTTGAATCAATGCTCAATATCAACTGGTTATTTATTTAGTGTAAGGCAGGTTCAACACAACCAGATGTTTTACAACTATTGCAAGAAGAAGCAACAATGATTCCAATCTGGATGTCGCGACTGGAGATTCACTCCAAGACTGATGATGTTACACAGATGGTTCTAATTAGGTGCCAGATGGTTTGTAGCACTAAACACAGGGAAATGAGAACAAGACGGAACTTGGTTTACTAGAAACGTGATTTTCGGACCCCGCAACATAGCTAAAAACGATGAGATTTTAAAATTATAATTTATTGGTGTGTGGACATACGCCATTGCTCATGTTTTGGTAATCAAAATTGTGAGAAACAAAAAAAAAGCAATCCGAGGTATTTTAAGTTTTTTTTGTTTTAATTTTAATTTAATTTCTAAAATTATTTATTTATAGACATCATACAACAAAGAAATATAAAGGTATAATTCAGTCGAATATCGACACAACACCCAGACACAAATAACTAGGTGTAAGTTAATTTACCCCAATTTTCTTGTCTTTTGTTTGTTGTCCACTGTTAACGGTTTTTTGTCTATTTCCATATTTTTGATTATGGGAATCTGGTTTTATTTGTGTCTTTTGTGTCTGGGTGTTGTGTCGATATTCGACTGAATTATACCTTTAGAATTCCTTGTTGTCTGATATTTATATAAATAATAATTAAAAAATAAATAAAGTCTAAAAAATTAAAAAAAAAAAAAAAAAAACTGACCGAATTCCTCTGGGACAGTTTTTTTCTATTACTTGTGTTTGGTTTTTTTTGTACTTTCTTATTCAACACAAGTTTGATCAGCAAAACAAGAAATTCTAAAGGCTGAAAACGGCTTCTCCAGACTGCCGTATCTGGGGCAATACGAACCATACTTTCCAAAAATAAAATGATATGGTCACCTCTAAAAGTCCCAGTTGCATGGCTTGCGCATACAGGCGATAGTGCATTCAACAAATCGGTTTTGTGTCTTATACACACATGTACGAAAATAAAGTAATTTTTACTTGATTTTCAGCAACTTGTGTTCAATTGCATTCATATTAATTTCGAATTAGTACGTTTTTGCAAATAGCTCGTGCCATCTAATTCCAGAGTAAATTATTTCATTTCGGTGTGTAGTTTGGGTGTATGTTGTCATGAAATGCAACTGTTGACTTTGACAGGCATTGTGCCGATGTGGAAATAATACGCAATCTAAACTCTACCCGCAAGGGAGTCATGTACCCTTGTACTCAGTAGTAAAGTCTACAAATCTAGCACTATTTCGCCCGTACATCAAGCAACAAACAGCACGGCCTTTGTTTGTTCCTGGCAGGAGCAGCAGACATGACGGGCGCGCCAAGTGACCGCCACAAGGCTCCAGGGGCCAGTCTTGTTGCCACACCACACCCGCTGTCGCAATACCGCTCTCGTTCTGTATCGCAAGCCAGTTACACTCGGCCGGTCACCGCCGCTGACCTTTCACCACCCTCTCCTGCATGCATGCATGCCGTCCCCGCCTGGGGCATCGCCCACCTAGGCTAGCCACTGTTGCCAAACGTAGCACGTTGAGCTAGAAGCGGGTCTGGCACAAGGCACCAGCTGTAAATGAGAAGTACGTGTTTGATGCATGCCAGTCGACACTTTTCCTAATAAAATAACTTTCACTTTACGTACCTACAGTCAATTTTGACCTGTGTATCCAGGGTGCTGAGACGAGGGCGGCGCTGTAAGGGCGACCTTGATGCGCGCATCAAATGCCGCACCGCCCAGGCGTGCAACATTCCCGACCATCTATTTTTACTATGGAATATTTAGCGGTGACCATGTAATTATATGTTCAGTGCACGTCTCAATTCAACGTGGGATTTATTATTATGTAGTTGTTTTATAGTCAGGTTGCTCACGAACACCATAGTGCGGTAGACAAAACAAATAAAGCACGACAAATGCACTGCCTGTAGACTAATATTCTGACTGTCATCGCCACATTAGACTTACTAGATATCAACCGCACTTAATTGTGTTTGTTATTTGTTCCTGAAGGGCGCGGCACACAGCAATTTCCATCACCAAGTCTTTATTTTTATATTTGTACCAGATACTTTTTCTTCTTGTTTTCGACACTAAAAGTGACAAAATTTTGCTATTACAATTTTTTTATCTCGCATAGTTTATGCTCGTTAAAACCAAAAATTGTATGTTTCCGTTTTAAGGACGACCCTAAAACAAACTCGCTTACCAAAGTGAAAAAATCACAGTGAATAACTATGTCGTAGGCTACAAGTTCAGCTATGTTCAACCAAAAAATAAAATATTTTTGTATTTTCAAAATATTATTGAATTTTTAAATTTAAGTATTTTAAATTTCAGTATTTTTATTTAAATACAAAACGTTTTTATTCTTTGTTTTTATGTACATGAAACCGCAGCCTGCAACGTCTTTACCCACTGTACATTTTTTAAGTCTGATATATCAGTAGGTTTTAGTGTAGTCCTTAAAACAGAAACATGCAAATTTGCCATTATGCAAAAAAACTATGAGAGGTAAAAAATTTATAAGAGCAACATTTAGTCACAATTTGTGACCAAAATAAGAAAAAAATTCTAGTCCAAACAAAAACATGGTGAACCTCCGGCATATTCTGACACTTAACTAATACTGGCTAGTGTTTCTCGTTTGTTCTGTGTCTCGGATAAAACATACTGCAGCAATGGCTGAGGTCCACGATTTCATTCAGGTCACAATTATTACAATTCAGAATCGTGGCTCACCCTACATGACTATTTTAGGAAGCCTCGTATACTAGACTTGAACATAGTGTGTGAGTGCTTTCTTACCCTCTACAGAACATAGCTAGACGCAATATTATGACGGATGATTGCAAGTTGCTGCACAGCTTGTATTGAAACAGCAGGCCGGAAGCGGCACATCTTTGGTTCCTGGAATTTTCTTCAATGCTTAACAGTACAAAATTAAATGACATTTTGCGACCCGACAAGACGTACAACTGTATCTACAGTACTGTATATGCTGAAATAGTATAGTACGTCTGAATGTGCTATTATAGCCTGTGTAGCGAATACATAAAATCAGTTTAAACATTTTAATGATGGTGACTATGTAACAATATTTCTTTACAATATGCGAGAAGTTATAGTTTGAGCTCTGCCATACGCGAAATGCGGCCAAAACTGACAGATGTATTCACGTAGTTAAACCTTGCTTTGCCGACTCTCCAGCAACATAGTGGTTCAGTGATGCTATCTGCAGATGTGGTCGGCATGGAACGTCCAGCCGTAAATGCCACTGTGCCCTGGTCAGATGACTTTCTCACGACCTTGAAGGTTCGGACAAGTAGCTGTAGATGCCTGTGGCAGTAACGCCTCTGAAACGTGCGACACGGCACGGTTCGGCCACATTTCTGTAACGTGTCCAAGGTCGCAAGTTCAGTCGCTTCTTGCTTGGCTCTTGCGGTAGTTCGGTCATCCTTCTGAGGTCTTCAGTTCGACTCGTCTGTGCGATCGTGACCATCACGGTGGCCTCACACGGTGGTTAGATAGCGCATTTAACCGGACTTTATGCTCCAGACACGGCCTTACATACAGGAGTTAATCCTGCGCCTACAGTAGATACCACGATCAGAAACATCAAGGTAGATTTCGCGGAACAAATGCGCAAGGACTCATCACCATCATAGAGATCACGTGTTAAACTCAGGTAAAAGTCGCCATTACAGTTCACACTGCCGTGCTGCAAATAGTACGTTAAGGCCTCGTTCTCTAATTTAGCAGTGGTTTCGAAAATATTCTTTTGTAACGAAAATTAATACATATATCAAAAATTCCTTTGGCAGTTTTAACACTTATATATCAACGTTTGTACATGAAATTTTCTGTTGCGATACACCAAACTTGATTTTTAGATTTTTGCCCCCGAAATAGTACACATTTTGTTGAGAAAATAAACCAAAATTAAGCAAAATAATTTTTTGCTTTCAAACGGTACACTATTTTCAAAAACGCTCAGGCTAAATTGTGTATTGTATAACTGTACACAGTCTCAAAATTTTTCAAAACAATTGGTTAAAAATTATTTGAGTTATTTGCACTTGTTTGAAATAAACGAGAGATCATGGCTTAATGTAATGGTCACATAATAGGGTATTATTTAGTGCGCTAAATGAAATAGAAATGTCACAAAAATATTCATACAGCAGTTAAATTCCTTGAAGATCTTGGTTAATACTGCAAATGAAAATACACCCGGTATGTCAGTCAGCATCACCATGGATGACAGAAGGCTACATAACTGGCAAGCCATATCTAAGACACACGCAGGTCGTTTAGTCGACCCGAAGAACTGAAGAGGCGAGGCGAGATTACACACACGTGGTGCAGCGACGGAATGCCAGGGCTATGTAAATGGAAGATCCCCGAGGAAACATACCGACCAATGGCAACGTCCGTAGCAAGCCCCAAGTGTTGTTATCAGGGGCAATCTCGCTTTGGAAACAAAATAAATAAATTCCGGACAACACGGTAACTACAGCGTATAATATGTAAGCTATATTTTACTACATCTATATACACGAGACTGAATTATTTCCAGAAATGATTATTGTTATACACAGCAATTATTTAAAGATATTGTTTTGATTTCACAAGAATACTTTATATTATACTGCGGAAATCGAAGCTACTAGCAACGTAAATAAATCATGAACAGTTGTATTTATTATTTGGTGTACTGCTAAGGAAGACATGCATCTGAAAACCCATACAAATGCAAAAACACGCATACAATTATTTAAAGTTCAGAACCGTGTAAGTCAAAAGCGCTGTATATCTCGAAGCTCCTACGAGAACAACGGTATGAGTTAATTTTTTTAAAATTGTTTTGGCTGCATCTCAGAACCCTTTTGCGACTTCACGCGACTTCGCTTTCGCACAATAACTATTCTATCGACAAGAGCAAATTATTCCTACAAGACTAAAACCGCGGGGGAAAAAATATATGATTACATGTTTTCGAAATTTTTGGGCATCGAAATACTTATTTGGCCACAGTTCTCAGGACCCTGAAAAAAGAAAGAAAAACACACGAGATCATGGCACCGGATCTGAAGAGCTCGCCGAGACGACACTACGAGATGCTGGACCACAGCCTCCGCTAAACGTCCCTGGTATGCCGTGACAATAACTCATAAGAATTAACAAATATCACCAACGTTGCAGTGATCGTCAAACAATGCACGATTTAGCCGTTTTGCGATCACACTTGACACCGACAATTAGAGCATCGTTGCTGACACGTTATCATGTACGAGATGGTCACTACTATCAATATACTATCCACATCAAGTTTCCCGTGCGCTGTAATGAGCAGTGACCCCAGCAGGAATGTAACAAGGATATACGTGGTGGAAGGCTAGTGGTCTAACCACTACACCACCGCGGCCCCAGAACACACTCTCGAGCATGTCGGCAACCATGAAACAACATGACGTTCACATACGACCCGTCGAAGCTCGGCAGCCTCCTCTCGCGGCGTAAGCGGTTGTATATGTCAACAACATAATACACTATGTTAAAATATACGTACTAAACGTTTTTCAAACCCTAAAATGCATGCAAGTGGAGGCCGATGTATCTTGCAATAATATTATCTGTATTAACAACACAAGGATATTTTTGCAGGGGCAGCAGTCAATGAACATTGTGAATTGTGCAACACACTTGTAAAATATATCCTGTTATACTAATCACCGTAAAATGGGTACTTCTGCACTCCTAGTTCACTATTTTATATTTTAGCCAATTAGAATCTTACCGTCCCTTGTTAAACACAAATAAAATAAATACCGAGTGAAGACTTCGCCGTACTCAAAAGTAAAGGCCGGCGGAGTTCATAATAACAATTTTAATATTAAAAATGAATGTGTGTAACGTACGCGTTCATATACCAAGCATCCTAATGCGATGAAAATTCGGTAGAGAACGGGTATTAAAACGGGACAGGGGCCAGAACCGGATAGTATAAGAGTTATAGGAGTTGCAGAACTTGGGCTAAGTACTCCAAGTAATTCGTATAAGTAGGTATTCCTAATTTCAATGACTTCCCAAAAACTAATTCTAATTCTTAAAAAATTACAAACGATTTTTTTTTAAACTCAAACAGCGATCTACATTTTATTTGTTTAAAGTAGGTACGGCGTAGAGTGAAACGAAAGATTCACTTTTGTTTTACGAATAAGTTTGGTGTTTCTATGAAATACAGCAATTTGAAGGGTCCCAAAAACATATTTTAAACCAAAGAATCATATTTAAAATAGTTTTATTTTAATTTGAAGATATTTGCAGTTCCACGAGAAAAAACACACGTGATATGTTACAAAACCGCCAGGCGAATAACTGCCTTAAAAATTTCAACTTGAAACGTTCATTACGTAACCAGAGAAGTTTTCAAACGTCCAAAAAGTCACAAGACCTTGAACAGCTTGCAAACTATATACATAACCTGGTGATTGAGGAAATATGATCACGTGACTAAGCAAATATACAGGGTGGACCAGAATTCATGTGCCAAAGTCCGGGAGGGGTTTCGTTATGGAAAATAAAGTGGGGTATATAAACCAACACTATTCTGTGGTAAATATTAAGGGAGCTACGCCACGTTGAAAAAAATAATTTTTTAAACATTTTTCGAAAAATACTAGAAAATATAAGAGATAGAGCCACCAAAATTGGCATAGAGCTCAAATAATTGGAGCACATTAATGTATGAAAAGTTGGTTGCCGTGACGTTTCCCTTCGCGGCTATGTAGGGGTGACTCACCCCATTTGTGTAAGTAACTTTTAAATGCTAAGTGGTAAGGTAATATCCACATAGCAAATTAATGGGCTCTAGCAGAAGGAAAATAAAAGCCCCTCTTGTCTGAACGCTCTCCGGTAAACCGTTTTCCAGATAAAACGAATCAAAATAAGAAGGTTTTGTGTACGCCTGTGTAGGTAGGCAATACAACGGCTTTCTGGGCCATGCTAATTGCAGCATTGAATGGTTAAATTATATACTGTAGCGAGATTTGGCTGACGTTATAACAACAACGTGTTGAACGAACGATGCTGTTGTGGCAAGTAGTTTCATTTGATATTTTGCAAAACTGCGAAATGTATTATAAACCCGTGAATCTACAAAAGTAACACACTTAAAATATTAACGTTTAAACATGCAGCATTGTTATTAGAATTATGATTTAGGGACACCACGAATAAGTTGACAACGGCATGCTTGTGTACTAACGTCAGCAAAAAGGTACCACTCGAATTCATAACAACAAAGAAATGCAAACTGCCTTTGTAAGCCAAAAATGATGACGTATTTGATA
>PNEQ01005252.1:0-22079 GCA_003012365.1 Medauroidea extradentata
TATTTTAATTGTGATCGTTATAATCCGTGATTTTTATCACTTTGTTACTGTAATTATTTTGTAAACAAATTCAAATGCTAAATAATACGTTTCAAAAGTACAAAGTTTAACGTGTTCTTGTTATAGCCATGGTAAATCGGCAGCGCTCATCATGCCTTCATTTGTTTTTAGTGTCGCGCCGGCCGGCGAATAATAAGCCATGACTTACCTGACACCATCTTGGGACACGGCGCAAACACGTCTAGGAATACGCTCAGCGAGTAAGGTCTCTGCCGTTGCTTTTCTGGCGCCTGAGATGGTAGTGCTTATGTAGACCCTAACTTTTTGTTTAGGAATACCGGCCTTAGTGCACGGTAACTTTCTCATTACTTTCGAGACACGGAAACGGGGAAGGCTACAAGTCGAACATAAGACGTCCTTCTAACATCTTATCGCAAAGGATTAAACCTAAAACGTGAGGTGTTTTCGTAGAAACTGTTTTACAATTGGACCTCAAGCGATGACCCTGTTGTTTTATTTGTGGAAAGTTTGTGGTAATGTCCAATGCCGGTTTCTATGACTTAGTTTTACGATTAGAATAGATATTTTCTCACTTATAGCAACGTGAAAAAGCCCTTTCAGTACTTTTGAGGAGCTTGGGAATCATGTTTTTTTAAAAAGCGGACGGCATTTTTAAAATCATAGTGACACAGTTTGAAGTGTGTATTCTTTTCGTATGTAAACGGAGTGGAAACATTTGTAATAGTTACACAAGAAAAAATACTTTCCGTACCATGTTACAGCACAGCTAACGCATCCGGGTCCACTAACTCTTAAAGCAGCATCCCGTGTAATGGTAAATATATTTTTGTAGTGGTTGGCAGGCTATGTAATAGTGCAGAATGTAAACGCTAATGCGTAAGATATTCGCCCCTTGGCACTGGTTCGGATCGGCCGTCGCCGAGAGCTGCAGCTTACAGAACCAGCACCGCAGCCGCCTCTGGAAACGTTTTTGGGGCGAAGCTATTTCCAGGGCAGGCCGCGAGTGTGGGTCGTAAAGGAGGTTGTGCAGGCTGCTGCTTTACATGTGCGAGGCGGGCTGGCAGGTGTGCCTGCTGATATCTGTCGGCTCCCTCTATTTCTCTGTGTCGACCACCACTGCCGTCTCTACTTATCTCACCAGATACTGAGGATTAGTGTTCTATGTTGGAGGCTGTGCTTCTAGATAGTTCTGTCTGCTTCTTGTCATGTCTACTGGAGGAGAAGCCCTAGCTTCCTCAGTATGTGACTGCATGACCTCTTTCCTTTGAGAGCGCAGGTTTGTGAAATACTTCTCTCTCTCTCTCTCTCTCTCTCACACACTTTATGTCACTCTTTATTTATCTGAAAACTAGAAAACTGTTGCAGTGGTAAATCACTGAATTGGCATTCAGGAAAACCAGGTTTGATTCCCAGTCCGGTTAACATTTATTTCTGTATTCCTTGATTTTGCGAATCTACCACCCAAGCAAATCCTCGGATAAATTTTCATTACTGATTTTCTAAACCGTTAATTTAATACGTCTAATGAAATCGTGGCAAAACCTTCTACATACCGGTACCTTAATTTATCTTTCACTCTGTCAACTCTCTGAAATAGTTTATATGCTGTATTAAGAAAGAATTCATAGACTTGTAAGTGTGTAAATATTTATTATTTTGTGCTCAAATTTGTGAACAAATTACTACTTTGCTACCAGAGCGTTTGTGTTAGGAACATTTTATAAACTCGAAGCAATGGTACTGTAAATTTAATACAGAAAAAAAACCGCTTGTCAGTAGGGCACCGAGAAAGAAATAACTCTTATTAGGATGGAAACATAAAGCTCATTTACAGCTTTTATTTCTTATTGTTTTTAAGTAAATCTTCCACGTCGAAATGTCTTAACACACATTATCGCGTTATTTACCTTACTGTTTGGATATTCGAAAATGTGCACTTCTTGTGAAAGGAGATATAACTCATTTGATATGAAAATAATGTGTTCCTTTGTGTATACATGTATATGTACAAGAACGTACGCATCTAGGGAACCATGGACACACTTACAAACACGGGTTTGTTCTTCGTGACTGTAAAAGAAGATTGACAAAGAGAAAAATTGACTATCTCAAATAAGTAAGGCTGTAATAATAGAGTACTACCAACTTGTTTACCACCACGTAGCGGCATAACCAGGAGAGGGGATGATGATGGATATTTTTGTTTGGAATATTCGCCCTGCATATATACACACAGACGCATAATAATCTCCGGGCGAGGTGGCGTTACGGTAAAACTTTAGATTCGCATTCGGGAGGATTCAGGTTCGACCCCCTAGCTCCGGCCGTCCTGATTTCGGTTTTCCATTGTTTCCCGAAAACACTCCAGGTGATTGCTGGAATGGTTAATCACCAAAGCCCACGTCCGACTCATCTCCTAGCTCCTGTCAATTGTACCAAGTAATGTGTCACCGTCTCTCATGACTTCGCTGTCGACGGGACGTAAAAGCCCACTTACTTACCTACCAAGGCATAATAATCATAAGTTTGGTCGCTTGGCGTTATTTCAGTTGCATTTCAGAACCTCAGTATTGTAGTCGAAAGTGTAACAGTTTAGTCTACTCAGGATTTCGTGTGGTCGGGGAAGGGGAGACATATTCCGATACAAACCCCCTTCCTCACGGCCGTGCCGTTGCCACGGAGGCTGAACTTTTAGTTTACTTTCTTTGCTACCATTGTACATCCGTATACGCTATGCATTGAAACATTGGGTCCTATGTAGTTGTAACTAAAAGTATTGCTAATTACTACACCTTGCTTAAACACATTCTATCAACATTTATTATAATCTCAATAGTTTTGTGTGTTTCATCCAGTAAAAAGGTGTCAACCATTATTGACGTTCGATTGTGTACGATGTAATATAATTTATTTTAATTCGAGACTTAGATTTAGCTTACTGGCATACTGTTTTTATTCTCCTAGTGCAACTACTTTGCATAATATATTACTTACCTACTACAGATTTAGCAGACCTGCCTTAAGGGGGCACTTGACCGAAAGTTTTTATTGTTTCAAACATTTTTATATTTGTACGAGATGTGGTTTGTTTTGTAGCATTGTGACTGTATTTTACTGTAATGAACATTTTTTTAGTTTTAATAGTTTTTATAACAGCACATGAAAGTCCAAATTTGCATAAAACAGTTTTATGATTCGAAGGAAAACCAACTGACTTATAGAACTGAAAATATTTACACTGAATATCGATGTTGTGGGCTACAAGATCGCCTATATAAGAACCAAAATTATTTTTAAAATATTCATTTAAAAAAAAATAAATTTTAAACTAAAACATAGGAAATTCAAGACCTTTTTTTAAATACAAAAGTATTAATGTTTTGTTTTTATACACGAGAACTTGTAGCCAACATCTTAATTATTCAGTCTGAGTTTTTTTTCTTTCAGTTTGGTAAGTCAGTCAGATTTCCTACTAAGCATAAAACCGTTTTATGCAAATTTGGACTTTGATATGCCATTACAAAAAAAATTCTATGGAAGCCAAACAATTTTCAATACAGCACAATATAGTCACAATGTATGTCTACAAAATAACCTATATCTCATACAAATGTAAAATGTTTGAAGCAAAAAAATATTTTCCGTGAAGCGACCCCTTAAAGGCTTCATCAGCATCCCATTGTATTGCTTTTCTTTTTTCATGAGTGACCTGTATCAATCGTTTCCGTTTCCGGTAATGAATAACGTGTCCAAGATTTTACACATATTTCTTAAACACGGTGTATAGGCGCTGTCCCTACAATTTTAATATACGTTTTCAATATCCCTGACCTCGATAGTGTTAAAGTTATCGCAAATTATGTCGACTAAGTTTTAGTAAGCAGATATCATATACATTTCAGCTACTTGCAGTTTGTTATTCACAAAAATTGTAATGCTGCTTAGATGGTGCAGTTCTCAAATTCTTATTTTATTTTCATTAAAAAATATTCTGATCTGTCTCAATTCTTAATATTTATATAGACTCTGTTCTATTTAATTTGTATTTAATAAATTTTATTGTGTTCAAATTGCTTCGATAGTTAAGTAGTGCTAATATTTCCTACGAAAATCAGGCGGTTACAAAGTTTTTCTGGTCCTGGAAATTACGTTTGTAATGTAAGTCGTCCGCAAAGAGCAAGCATGTGAAAAAATTAACTAGGAACTAATCACGCACAGTAATTTCAAGTAAAAATATTTTTTTCTCCCAATTTTATCTCTCATGATCGTCGTTGATGCAGCGCATTTTAATGATTGTCACATATACACAGAGGACCAGCGAGACAAAGACGCCGCCAAGGAATGTTTCTCGAACAATTAGTGACAATAACCAGAGGTCCTGCACAACTGTAAACACGACGAGGAACTCGTTGACAACGGGGAATAAATGGGGCTGTTAAGCTGGGAAATGACCGATGGAGCAGGTAAAAATTCGCCTATTAACATCATCAGCCAATGAAACGGGAATAATTCGACTTCGAAGTGAAAGGAGTTGAGCGGAAGGGGGGGGGGTGGACGGGAAGAGTGGTGGAGGGAAAAAATGAGTAGACGGAGACAGACTTCACCTACCGGACTTGGGTGCGCGAGTGAGTGAGAGATTTGGTCAGCACTTAACGTCGAGGTCTTCAGCGCTGGTGAGAGATGATATGAGGTTAGTATGAAGCAGCACCGGAATGAGAGAGCGTGGGAAACGGGAGATCCCCGAGAAAACCCGCCGACCAACGGCATCGTCCGGTACAATTCCCACATACGAATATCCGGGGACCTACCCCGCCGGGAATCCAACCCTGATCGCTTTGGTAGGAGGCGAATCGTCTGACTATTCGACCACCGAGGCCGTTACCGGACTTGGGAGGAGGACCGGACGGATGTCGATTTCTGAAGCCCTTCTTCTGTCTTCCACTATTCCTTATCCTTATCTATAGTTCAACCACTTGGCTCAATGGTTAGAGGTATTTGCCGGTAAGCCAAGGGTCCCTGGTTTGTTTCCCGCCAAGGGAGGAAAACTTACTGTTATCTTCCTGGGTTTAGGAATTGGTGTTGTGTTCCCCCTTCATCATCATACAGCGGAAGGCGATGGCGAACTACAATTCATTCGTGATAAAGTGAAGAGTAAAAATGGATTTCTTTGAAAAATATCACTTGCGGTTATTGCATAAAATTCTGCATTAACTCTAGTTGCCTTACTGCTTGCATGGTTGGCATCGAAATTACGCAATATAGTTTCATTTGTTTTCAATTCAAATATAACAATACAAACACAAACGTAACTGAACTCGACATGACTGAATTTTCTGAAAAACTAATAAACTTATTTTATTAAATTGTATCGATTTATACTGACTGTACAATTTATATTACCCGCGCAAACATCAAGTGACGTGTCCAGCGAGATTAGACATGTCTCGTCGTTAGCCGGCATGTGCTGAAAGATACGAATTGGCTGAAAATAGAACTTTAGCAGGGCTTTTCTGAGTGCTCTTTTTATCCCGAACCACCTATACCACAGTATAGGCTGTTCATTTAAAACTAAGCACTTACCGACATTTATAATAATCAAAAACTGTGTTTTATAGGAGCCAAAGGTGATTATTTTTCAGTGTGGTGAAAGGTTTGCACTGGTTTTTAGTTGCATGATAGTTTTCATATTGAAAATAGTTTAAATGAATGCATAATGCATAATTTCTGAAAGAAATTTACAACAGAGCTCACTTTATCGTGAACGGTCTATATCGTCCTAGTCTAGTAGGGCTTAGTTGTTCCCTCTGAGGTTCACACCAGCCTCCGGACTGTAAACTCATCATCTGTAGTAGGACTGAGTAGTTTTGTTGGATGTATGTCACTGCCAGCGAATGCTGTTGAATCACAGTAAACGAAATCTAACTTATCACTCATGCTTAGTCCTCTGTTACGCTGGGTTTTTGCGATTCGACAAAATTCGCTTAACAATGGCATTTATCGAACTAAACCATTTATTTTGTCATATACCTCAGTCAGAAAATTCTTTCATAGATCACATAATCTGTACTGACATAACTTCAGCTTGCACTTAGCAGTTTCTAGTTGTATTCCCTTCTATAATTTTTGTAATAAAAACTTGTTCAATCCTATTTCTTACTGTCTTCTCAGACTGTCTAACAGACCTTGGTTTCCTCTATCTTCGGTAGGGACAATTAGAATAAGGTGGAACAAAATTCAATTTAAAGTGGTAAGTGAGAATAGAGAATTTTTTAAGACGTAGGACGTATCTGTGTTTTCAGATAACAATCTCTAAATGCATCAATTTTAAAATGCGAGTGTTCGATGTGGGGCGTGGGTGAATGCTTAGATTTATTCATCCAGATTTTAGCTTGATTCGCAGTAGTTTGAGTACAAGTTCCAAGGAGGGACGGTTTAGAACTTTGTTATTTTAAAATCATTATGGTTAGTTAAATTGAAAACTTCTTTATAATAGTTAATTTGACCGATTTTTTTTTTTTTTACAAATTGTTGGTTCCTGTATTTTAGGACACGTTATAGAAAGGGCGATATTATTTGCATAGTGTTCCAAACTTTGAAAATGTGTAAATATGATATTAAACTTTAATTCCGTGTCTCTCATTCTATTCAGCCGAATTTTTTATCTTATTGTGATTGCTGAAATCGTTAAACAAAGTTTTTTTGAATGTTTAATAATACGAAAATATTTTTTGTGTTTTTTAATTTGTTTCTAAACAAATAGGAAAAAGGGAACTTTTGACGTCATGCAGTAAATTATTTATGAATATAATAATTTTATTAATGTTAATATGCACCTTCATCCAAAGTTTAACTTATATACTTCTAACTGTGGAGGTAGTCGATATTACGTGTGGATTTACTAGAAAAATTCATGAATCTCTTAACACTGATTTTATAAGTTTGGGTTTTCTTGTATTTCTACAGTTGAAATGAACACATTTCCTATCTACGAGTCCATTACTTATTACAGAGTCATTCCCGCCTTTTTGGAAATCTCCGTCTCATCGCGTTCTCGAGGGAAGTACTTCCTCCATTTATCTTCACTTCTAGGGTCAAATTTGGTAAAGCGTCGTATATCACTCTCTCAGCTTGGAGGTACCAACCGGTTCTATCATCTACCAAACAAACTACTGCCTTTCTACAAGGTTTTCCCATCATCTCTGTCTGCATCACAGCATCTTATCGTAAGATGCAACACTTTTCTCATGCATACATTATAAAGACCACGTTACCTTCCGTTCGCCTTCTGTTCTGAACTCTATTCAGAGTGTATATTTTAGTCATACAACATCCTGTTACTCGCAAATTATTTAAGACACAGCCTCACAACTTAATGCATGTAGTATTTACAGACTGAGCTATAAACAAAGACACTGAAACATTGTTTTTAAAATACTATTATCTGAGTGCACCGAATAACCACTCATCAAAGAAAGAATGTGTGTATGTATGTATGTATGTACGCATGCGTGTATTCATGTATTTGTGTATGCATGTATGTGTGTGTTTATTCAAATGTAAAAGTACGGGTCATACTGTAAATGAAACTGAAAGATGTAAGTGCAGGACGTTCATACTATGTTGTTGTATCGACTGCTACAACGTGGACATTAGTAATAAGTGCTCCGTTGGCATCCCTTTTCTTCCTTAGTGCCGGCCGTAATTATATTTGGCTGTAGGTTAGTCAAGTTTCCAGTGGTAATGGTCCTCACTCCGTTCCATTCTTTAAGCAACACTTTATTAAGGTCATCCTTTCTTGTTATGCATTGTTTGCGCACGCATCTGCCTATTTTCCCTGGAAATGTTATATTGACAGGTATCTGAACAATTTGCGTTTTACAAGATAGAATCCAAACAACTGTGAAGTTTTGTCACCTTCTCAATCGGCCTTTGACGTACGTGACACTTCCTGAAGAGTGTTGATCCAATAATAAGAAGCAATTGCAGGACCTATGCAGGTCAAATAATGTGATGTCACTGTCAGTTTACCAGTTAATATATTATTGAAGACTAGCGTGCAGGTAAGTGAACCAGCGAATATTTAGAGTCCTATGTATTGGGTTAAAGAACGTCTTCAGCTGATGTTTTAAGTGCCTGTAGGCAGTAAACCAAGGAAGTGATATGGGTGACACGAGTGCTGAAGCCAAGAATAATACTATCTGTATGTGCAAAGCACTAAACTGGATCACACTGCCTTCATAATAAGTTTATTCTGTAGAAATTAAAGCGCTGATCATACAACATTCGTTGTATGTAAATTCAGTGAAAGTTTTTATCTTCCTGGTGTGTGACTCTGGTTGCTATTTAGAGAAACCCCCCCCCAAAAAAAACACGTAATTTAATAGAAAATAATGGTATAGTTTGAAGTATATGACATTTAAACAGTTCTTAAACAAATTATATACATGTACAGCTATTTCACGTAAAAACGTGGCACTCTGCAATACCGTTATTGCGCCACGCAATCAGGTATTGTCCATTCAATAAAGACATACTCTCCTACAACTGAATATACAATTTAACCCCATAGCGTAGCTCCATAGCACACGCATCCATATCTTAGGGTAGGCTACACAATTTGCAAATTATACTATGTATTTCAATTCCTCTATAATAGAAATCGAACATCGTTTAGGAAGATAGCAAAATTTTCTCTTCATAAAAAATATTCTTACAAAATCGAAGGCCTTTGATGACGTATTCGATAGGAAAGACTATACCACCTTATTATTCGCAGTACTGAATAAGGGCTTATTTCCAAGCACTCTTGCGTGATACCAGCACGAATTTAGATCTTTATGAATGGTGCGGTGATGTACGACTTTATACGCATGCTCACGCATTTCTGCTGCTGCCTGAGGGGCTGAGATTTAAAGAGTTTTTCCACTGTACAAACTTACACTTCTCTCTGCTGCGAAATATTAGTGGACACACTATTTGCACTTTTTTATTCAGTGTTCCATTCTTTTAAATATGTAAAATTTGACGAACTGTATAGTGACTGCGATTTAACTTTTGTGTAGTTTGTACGTAGTCCTGTGATTCATGCTGTTAATGTTTCTCACAATGTCTATTATTTTCAAGGTTCTCCTTACCACAACGTACAATTTTAGTTTTCTCAACGCACAATGCTTGTTTTGTCATTTATAATGCCTTGGGCATGTAGTCGACAACAGCACAGTCTATATGTTTGCAATTTATTACGCAATATCTAATTAATGGCTTCTACGATGGTCAAGGAAATATGAATATGTGAGTTTTTAAGTTTTTAATTACAAAAAAAATGGTTTTTAGTTAAAAATTGCTGGGAAAGGGAGAACAACATCTTCTAGAGGTTTGATGGCGTTATAATAGAGAAGGAAACGGTGTTGGTTCAGGAAGGAAACACGGACTCACTATTGCGTCCTAGCTTCAGATAACCTGGTCTCTGCTCTCTGGTCGGTGATATGGTGGTTTAAAATTAAAATATGATGCTCTTCAAACGGTATCAAGTATTAATGCAACTCATAAAAGCATGTCTGCGTTTCTCATTAAATTCGCCAAACCAGGCTAATTATGTGAATGTTTAACAGATGTGTTTAAATACAAGATATTCAACGAAACACAGTGGTAAACGGAGATTAAATAGCGTTAAAATTATTTAAACTACAACTGAACAATACTTACCTGCTGAAACGAATGTTTCAATCATAGGCCAGTAAGTTTCAAAATCATAATCTATCATATTAACGGATTATTTGTATTAGTTAACCATAGTGACACAATTAATTTTTATTTTATTTTCTGGTTTGAGATGTGCCCTTGCGGGGTGGTTACCACACTTGCCTCACTCGATATTGCTCCACACTGAGGTCAACACATATTTAAAAAAAAAAGGGGGGGACCATCGCCGGAAGGGCCATTAACTGGAATACTATTCTGATGTATGTTGTAAACAGAAACGAAATCAAGAAAATTATCAACTTTTTATATTAACTTCAAAATGTTACACCTTATTAAGATTTATATTATTTGTACACCGGTGTCTTTATCAAAGAAACAATCAATAGTTATAGCCCGCTATTACGAAAACGTTATCCAACACTACTCCGTTTAGTCCGCGATAATGTACTCAGCTTATCCAAAATGTATTTCATAAGGCACTTGCAAAATCCAGCCCGAGTGTTGTGGCTTAAATAATGTTGACGTCGCGTACCTTAATTTACAAAGATCGCTGGGACGACTACGTATTTTATGGTCAGTATTGCACCGAGATCCAATGTCCAATCTTCCTCCAGACGTAATCCTCGCTTTTCGCCGCTACTGTAGTCGAACACAGCCATGGTGTTTTTCCAGGAGTTTCCCCACCTGCTCAACTTTGCCGACACGTTGAATTAGTATATCAGGTATAATGTAGGTGTCTTGCCTAGACCACACCTCGGGTGCCCGCTGCTTGCCAAGTCCTCAGTCTCGCACATGACTAGCACCGTCAGCTGCGCGATAGCAGCGCTCATTGCGTACACACGTAAACCATACTGTTGTGGGCTATTGTAGTGGACTATAAATACTGTAAGTGATTATTTTTATGTACCTAACCCTAATTAAAATACTATACAATAAAATACAATAAAACAGTAACATAATATACCCTTTAATATTAAATCATTATTACTTGAAATATATACGTAAGACAGCTAGTGTCATTTCTAGGGTCCCTAAGAAGCAGGTTTGCCAACTTCAAAAGGCAAAAGACCTCGAGGCAACCCCAGTTGTCTCAGGCTCTTCACAGAAAGTTAGTTTTCAGAAGCTTCTTCCCCTGGGAAGAGGATACTATTTTAATTTTTAAATATTTACCGAGCTACCGACTAAAATTACAAGCTCAGATAATCTACGAACGTCTCATTTGAATATTGACTGAATGTCATACGTACAATATTTCAACCAACCCGCTTTCGGCTAAATCGAACTTCAAGTAGTTTTGTGCGTATTCGGTAAACAAAACGATCTCGTGCTGGAGTATTTAAAAAATTCAGCGAAAAGCAAACATTTTGCCAATTGAGTCTTAATATTCAATCAGAAAAATAACACTATTAAAATTTTTTCGAAAGTGGATGCACCGTGCTTGTGAAAGGTCGACCTAAAATCAATAAGTTTTCGTGTACTTATTCCAGCGTATCAGTTGAATATTTCACTACTAACTCAAATTTCATATTCCAGCAGCGTAACACATTTCGAGACAGGACAACAGAAAGATTGTACTGGATCAGGAAGAACTTCAACGACGTAACCTATAAAATTAATTTTTTCTCGCGATTTTATCGCACTCCCAACTGCCTTCGTTTGATTCCCGCTTGTGTTACGGTCGTGATAATGTGCTGCAGTTGAGCTCCGTCTTTGCCGAACTTTGTCATGTAGAACCTCATCCAACCCAGCCTTGCGTCCTACTTTCCTTTCAGCCCTCTCCAAACTCTGATGAAGTTATTTTCCAAACTTTCAGACTCACCTACCACTCCTTCCCCACCCTGTCTACCAATTCATGTGCTTTTTCTTCACCAACATGAGTCTGCCCCGAGATCAAGTCCACGGCAAACTACTAAACTCTGACAGAACAATTTTCCACGTCGTGGACCTCTCCCTACCCACCAGCGCGCTTTCTGGAACCCATCAAAAGGCGGTGGTTCTCCGGTGCAAGCTCGAACTCCAGAATTATATTAACAATGTGCTCTTTACAGGCTGCTATGAGTTAGTGTTTATTCGGCCATACGTGAAAAACACCAGACTACCTCTCACATCTTGTTTGGTGACTTATACAGCTAGGGCCACAATCCACAAAAGATTCCTGTCTCGAAAATTGGGTACACTGCATTTATGTTAAGAGTTCTAAATTCAAGTGTCAGTTTTGGTTGTGAGAGTGAATCTTTCATTTTGGTTGGTGGCCTCAAGTTTCCCAAGTGTATGTTGATATGAGCTCTCGAAAGCGACATATGTTAGCCAGACAGCAATTACAGGTGTCAATCCACGCATTGGGTGAGATTATTTCAATCATACGTGAGGTTTCGTCAACTTTAAATACACCGTTACTTAACATGAAAGAGTTAACAGTGTCTAAGTTTAAACGTCTCCTGTTTCATCTCTGAAATCAACAAACTCAAAATATTTGGGTGTGAATTCTCAGTAAGGAAGTGGTAACCATGGGGCGGTTTTATTTTCTCCTGATGCTTCCCTTTCGTGTTAAGTATTTGTGTCATTACTTCCGCACGCGTATTCCTTCCCTTTCTACGTCTGTTTTAATGTCCAAGAAACGGAACTCCGTTCTTCAGGTAGGAAAGATGTTACAATTCAGTTACGTTTTCCCTTTTATCCTGTAGTTACCTCCTGTCGAAACTCGAAGCAATATGCGGATTACATTTCGCATGATTTCTTCCCATTACAAAAGTCTCCCACGTTGTAACTCCGAAAATTCGTTTGATATTTGAATGATTTTTGCTACTGGGAAGGGGGTGGGCGAGTAATGACAAACTGAACGATGTTTCTCACGATTTAACAATATTCGTTATTAGCAATAGTGCTTATCCGGTAAAGACATTCAGTTTTCCATACAGTTCGTTTCTCTGTCCGGTGTATAGAATAAACCTTATCATAAACTGTATTATTGGCCAATTGCACGATCCCTACTTACGTGAGTTAATGGTACTGTTTACAGTTCGGGAGAGGGTTTAATGGTGCATAAACTTACGGATGATTGTTATCGCCAGAAACGTAACGTGTTACAGATAAGAGGCTAAATATGTTTCGCAATCTGCTGTAAATCGTACGTCACAGTGTTACACTTGTGTCATTCTGTTAACGGAGATAGTTTGGTTGCTGAATGTGCTTTGAAAATTGCCCATTATTCTTCTAATTCTCCATACAATGTGATAGCAGTTGTTGAAAGTTGCTCTCGACAACATATTCACATAAAATGCGCTTCCTCATCTCTAAAAGTTTTCACAAAAGTTCATATCGAGGTGTAGCCTTGTATTTTGCGGCGAGTAAGGAATAACAAAATCCAAACTTATTAATAAATTAAGTGATATACACTGTAACAATACAGCATGAGTTACGTCTTTGTAAAAAGATAAGGAAATAGTCATGCAGTTTTAAAATACTTTGTGAAGTTTGTAAAGTATTCTTAGATTACACAGTGAATTCCACAATTTACTGCTACAGTACATTGATGTTAACGGTACGTGTAGGAAAAAACTTAGTCTTGTTGAATATCAAAAGAAAGAAGTCACTTGCAGTATATGTGCATAAACGGGCTCAAGAGGAACGGTGGAAGTCCCAGCCAGAAGGTAACAATGTTCATGTCCATTAAGACGATTCCTAGTTAATGTATGAAAGGTGTTGCAGTGTGTAACTTATTTTTTTGGTACGTCAAACTACTAAATGTAAACTTTTATGGAGGATGAGTACTTTGCGTTGATGCCGAAGTAATGTTAAAATAAACTGTCTCCAGTTTCGTAGCAGGTACTACAAATTTAGTCAACATAGACACATATCGCTGAGTTCTCATAAAGTTCAGCGTGTTTTTGTTCAACATCATGTACTGTAGAGATTTGGCGTCAATCCTCAGTCAGTCGGTAGGTAACCCGACTTGTCTGCAGTCAGAAGAACTAAACATACGTTTCCGGTTTTAGTCAATATGGAGGTTCTTTACTTTATTTCTTATAGATATGTTTGGTACCAAACAACTGATTATTACTACGTATTTGAGGGTTAATCAGTAACTTGTATTAATAAGTTCAGTAAGTTAGAATTTTAAAATTTGCTTTGTATCCATTAACACTAAAGTGTCTGTTTTTTTTTTTTTTTTTTTTTTTTCCACTGCAGTTGCTTTACGTCAACTTTTGAACGCCTATTTGAAGGTTTCAAAGCTATGTCTATTAAACCTCAAGTATAAATATTGTCTCTTGACAATAACAGAGTGAAAGAAGGGGTAGAAATTTCGAAGAGACATAGGAATAAGAATGTAGCGCACTGAAAATGCAACCAATAGAAAAAATCGTAGGCTTCATGCTACAACTAGGTAACTAAGTAGCTGGAGATATACAATTGTAATATTGAAAATTGATTTTATTGTACACGCAGATATGTTGAAATGAAAATGTGTTGCATGAATACTCATAATTAGTACATTCATAAATATATCGATGGCTTAGAATGAAAACCCCGTAACTACACAATTTAAAATATTGTACAATTTTGGATGGGAAAAACCAAACATTTTGACATTATTCAAAACTTGTATTTCGCAAGCAAGAAATAAATACGCCTTATTTAAATTATGTCATTAGGTAAATTTTAAATTGCTGGTGTCTTTTTTGTGCTAACTTTTGGAGACAACGTGAGAGTTGGAGTTACGAGGTTTTCATTCTAAGCCATCGATACAGGCATTAAAAGGAACAGTCATAAAGGTAGTGTAGACATCTGCAGATAACTTAAACTTGGAAAAATTAAGTTACCCAGTTCTTGCACTAAGCTGACGAAATGTTCTGTTTTCTTAGTAGTGAAACTGCAGCAATGTTATTGTAGTATCAGTAAGAGTGGACTTTAAAGTTTCTCTATAAGAAAGGTTGTTCTTAACTTTTTTATTGTTTTATTGTATTGAACACGACAAATAACTTGCTAAATGGCCTAAATATGTTTCTTTGATTAAATGATTGATTCTGTAGGTAAGACTGGAAACGGGGATTTTAAATTTAGCCATATTAAAGACGTGTCTCAGAATAATACTGCTGGCCCAGCATTTTCACAGGTAAGCGTGGCAGTTTAGCAAGAACGGCTACAGACTATCCCAGTTAGGTTAGTAGCCTACCCGTCCGCGTCGTTTGAACTGTGTGTTTGAAGAAAACCATTTTAATAAAAACTCTAGAAATGTCCCGAACATTTTTATCTGCAAATAAAGGAAATCCTATTCCAAACGATGACTAGATGGTACTTTAAAAACAGTAGTATGTTATGCATTCTAACTCAAAGACTTCCAACGTATTAAAAATGTGTTCTTCCACACCGTTGAATCACAAAATGTAATGACTTGGTACTAAGAAAGTACGGAATAGGTTTGCATTGGATACAGCTGCACAGTCGCGTCCAATAATAACAAAGGACTATTGCTGAAACTCACGTTCAGGGTGAGACACCGACGAGTCATTAGCACGCCAAATCGGTTCACAGGTATCGTGGCGATGTGTCACATGGTACACGTACCAACGTCGCCCTTATCACCTCGTTTCCCCTGGGCCCCAGACGCAGGAGATAGCTACAACCGCCTTGAACTTAAATCTAACTCGGAACCAGCAGCCCCGTCTATCGATTCGCCGTGGTTTAAGAACGGAAAATTCCTGAGCTTCAGATGTAATGTCTTAATGACCCCAATAACGGAATTCGCCCTTTCTAGGGACGTAAACATGTGAGTTAGATGTTGCTTACCATTTTTTTTTCTAAATAACATCCAGGCTAATCCAGTCCCTCAGTTACGTTCATCTCTTGCCTTAAATTTTACTTTCAAGTCAAAAGCTTTTTTTTTTCTTTCCACAGAACGTAACTGTGATTATTTAAAATATTTATGTGGCATCAGTTACCAATTCCTACAATTTTTATGTATTTGAATAATCAGAATTCAAATTTAGTTTACACAATGTGGTTTCATTTTGGATGTATTTATGAACAGCATCTTTTTCAGAGTTATTATTTATGATTATCGAAAACCACAACTTTTTAATAAATGTTTACCATATTATCCTGTAGCAGTATAGTAATTAAAATAAGTATCATTTATTTATTTTCATTTCAATGGGAAATTTTTTTCTTCGCGGTAGTAAGTTTTTGAATAAATTATGATTCATAATTACAACAATTATTATGTTATATTTATTAAAAATATAAACAAAATATCCGTGCAAACATAGCGAAAGTTATATACTGCTTGTCATTATGCAGCAGGTCTGTGACACTTCCGGAATGTAACATTTTATAAATATTCTACAGTATTGTTCGTGATATTATTTATTTGGTTTCCATACAAATATATTGTCAAATACTGTCGCAGTACTTTCATATGTTCCATTCCTGTTCCCTGCATATAAAATATCTAACATACATTTGACCTCGAGCTGTTATACAGTAATTACAAATTCTAAATAACACCACATATGAGATTACTACTTTTAAAAACTTTCAACGCAAGTGTAGATAGGTTATATTTTATTCTAAAATTCACCTGTCTCTTATAGAACATTTGTGTGAATAGAAAAATCCATAAATTCTAAAATATAAATTTAACGTTGTAAATCATTTATACACAGTGAAAAAGCTAGCCATATGTATATTTATGTACGACAACTATATACTGAAAGAATTTGGTCTAACAAAGTTCTTTTTTCACGAAACAAAATACGAAACGCAACAAAACTAATTTGTTAAGCTAATGGCATACTTAGTTAAGTTCGTACGTTTCGTTTAACTAAAACTTGTTGATTATTCTAAAGTAAATGATTTTGTTGCATGTATAAAAAATCATATTTGATTGGTCAAACTAAATATTAACGCCCAAACACGCTCTCCTTCGAATATGTAACTCACGATTCCTGGTACAATTACCAAAGCCGTATTAGTAAAGTTTTCGATTAAGCTTCATATTTTTACTAACAATCACAATGTAACCATTTAAAAAAATAACAGACGTAAATATGTATGTTAAGGGCAGGGTCTACCGCAATTTTTATCACCATGTTATTATTTTCGTATTTGTACCAGTTATTTTTTTCATTGTTTTGGACACAAAATGTGACAAAATTTTTGTGGTACACAAATTATTTATCTTGCATAATTTTTGCATAATGCTCGTTAAAGCCTAAAATTTGCGAATTACAAAGCTGAAAAAATTCACAGTGAATAACGATGTTTTAGTCTACAAATTAAGCTATGCTAAACCATATATTAAAATATTTTTGAATTTTTTAAATTTGTGTTTTAAATGTAAGCACTTTTATTTAAATACAAAAAAATATATATTCCTTGTTTTTATGTACCTAATATTGTAGCCTGCGACATCTTTATTCAATGTGAATTTTTTCAGTGTGGTATGTCGGTTTTAGTGTAGTCCTTAAAACAGAAACATGCAAATTTTGATTTTAACAAGCCATTACGCGAAAACTATGACAGAAAAAAAATTTCATAAGAGCCAAATTTAGTCAAATTTTGTGTCTAATATAAGAAAAAAATATCTGGTACAGATAACAAATGAAAACACGGTGATGAAAATTGCGATAGCTGCGTCCTAATTATACTGGTATAGCCACGCATTTAACAAGACATATAATAGTACTCCAAGATCGCTAATTGTTAGTCATGCAGTAACTGTTACGGCAAAATCTTCAGTCTCTGAGAACATTCATTTTTATCTTAGTCATACCTTATGTTTTAAACGGTACTCTACTAAAAGCCAAATAGTGTTTACTTGGGCAACAACAGTATAAACTTTTGTTTCAGAAACGGTGTATTTAATTGCTTCTCTTCATCGAATTACTATTTTTTTTCACAAACACATGTAGTTTTATTCGACAAAACTAGAATTACTAAATACATAATCACAATCACGTCGGTATATTTTGTTGCAATACATTTTCTGTTCTTTTTAAGATGAATTAAAACGTAAATGTTGCAACAAAACATGGTGGAGGTGAAAATCATAAAATCTACTTTGTAGTGCGTTTGGTATGCAAAAACTAATTTAATTTATCTAAATATTATGTAACGTTTCACAGTACTGTCCTTACACAAATTTTGTAGAGCTGAAACATTGGAAAGATTTTTAAAATAATAAGAGGTATGCTTTCTTAAGAGTTTTATAATACAATATTCAAGCAACTATTTGTGGAGAAAAAATTAGAAACTAATAATTGTAACGTTCTTAAAACTATTGTTCTTCGATGTCGTTGTTTAGTGTTGTTTCGGATAAGTTATCGGTTTCTTCCAATTTTGATGAAGCACGGTTTCCGATTTCATTGTATTACATTCGCCCCCGTATCTATGCCAAGCCCCTGCATATTTCTCACGTTTCTAGTATTCTTCGTAATCCCAAGATACCGCAAATGTGTACTTTTTCACTGATTTTATCGCAAAACTAAATTATTTGGCAGTAATTACCGTTTTTTGGGCACATTTACTCTCAATACGTGAATAAGTGTGGAAAGAAAGGCACTGTACCGTTCTAAAAATGCATTTACATGTTTTTATGTAATGTATTTTGAAATATTCGTGCTGATATGCCAAAAACAATCTACTATTTACGTTCCGATACATCTATCCGAATAAGTCTGAAGTTTCTTTGCATTGTAAACTCGTAAAATGAATGTGCGATAATTATTATTATAAATCTTAATTTTACATTGACTCATTTGGATGTATATTAATAGCGCGATAGGTTATGATGCCTACGATAATAACGCAATTTAAAATCATATGTACAAACAAAACAGCGGCAAATATTTCGTAAAGAATATTAATCTAATGCTAACATGCTTTTTCGTATGACACAAAAAATGTTTTTGAATATACTTTTATCGCCCTATTGCTGCCATAAAATATATTAATCATGTATATATTTTCATGCCATTTCATTACATATGTGTTTGAAATTTGGGAAACTAAAGTTACGAGCGACAAAGAACTTCGTCGCGTTAAATTTTTAATTGGAATTGTTGGATCGACAAGACTGCCGGACGGTTGGCAGTGATTGATTAGACAGGTTTTCACATCGTCCAGGAAATGAGAACAACCCTTGGTAGAGGGTAGTGAAAGGTGGTGGTAGTGATGACAACCCAATTACTAGAAAGTATTGATTTTAAAGACGAAATACATGTTACTTTTAGTTATGTTAAATCTCAACACTAAGACCCCACAGGCTTGGAAATACTGCGGTTTCGAGCCAATAATTTACGTAATTCAAAGCTGTAACCTGATTTCTGAAATTGAAAGTAAGCTGTTTTTTTTTTCACTACACAGACATAAGCCATTTCACCAAAGAAACATATTAACACTGTTTAACCAATTATTATGTTTTATTCATCAGTCAAAAAAGTTATTGTATTTTAGTTTATGGTTTGCATTTCATTTGCCGACTGTTCTTATTCCTAAATCATCTCGAAATTTCCACCACTTCTTATTCATTGTTATTATCAAGGGACTACATTTATGATATTATGCGTGTGGACTGATAGAACAAGATATTTAAAGGACATCACACTGAAACATTCAGCTAGGCGTTTGAAAATTTAAATAACGAATGTAATGTAAATACAGTGTCAATAAAAAGCAACAGGTATATAAGTGTCACTCGATTCCAAATAAAATCTATTCAGTTGAGTGTATTTGTGTAAAAGAGTGATATATTCTCACAAACATAATAATAATGCATTGAGTGTACTAAACACATTGGCAGGCAACACTGTAATAACACCATATATTGTCCAAAATAGAAAACGTACTGTATTCTGATTGATCTGTTGAAGAGTTTGATTATTTATTTCCTTATTAGTAGTCTCCCTGATTTTATTTATTAATTTTTGCATCGTGCATACTTCACTGGGAATACTGCGCTGCCAACTTGACTTACGCAAGAGTCTGACTTTTCACTAAACACACAAAATAACACACCCCATTAAAATCTATTTTCCGGAATGTTTTATACAACTTAACAACATACGCGTAACGTGAAATGGGCTATAATTTCTACACATTAATACATTTGGGTATAAAATCTTCAGAGCGAACCAACAGACCAATGAAATTCTTGTCGAACAGTAATAAAAACTACACCTGTTTCATAAAAACTACTGTTAAATTGACGACTACCAAGCTGTGGAATAATTTCGATGTATTTTCCAGCTAAACTAAAAAATCAGTTCAGATTGTGACAATGGACGGTCGATTAGAGGTACACGCCCTCTGACGTCACATCCTGCTGTAGGAAACAAAGATTATTGCCATAAGTACGCTAATTGTATTGAACATTTTTGTCAACTACGTTACAAAGCAGTTTTTTAAAACAGTAAATCTGTATGATGGTTTTCATAATGAGTCATATGAACTATCCTTTAAAAAGTTGGCAATATTCTTCTCTTTGTATTTTCATCAAAGATGTTATAAAAGAACTAGACTGTTACGCTGCTCTTTTGTCACATGACCAAACTGAACGTTGATATATTGTAGGGGGAGATAGGGAATTGTGTACGTTAGCTGAGAGAGGCGGACAATTTTTTTTCTACAAAAAACCATTGGTATATGACATCGGGCTGCAATATGGCGTCGTTCAATATGGTAACACATAGAGATAGGCCGTTAGCATTGGTCTTGCATCCTTTGATTTTATTGGCATGCAGTGACAGATGTGACTGCGGATGTAATTTTACTTTAACCTCCGTAGCCACTGCAGTTCAGTGTGAGGAAATATTTGTCTCATGAGTTTTTTAAACAATGTGAGCATAAAGTGTTAGAAATGTGGCTTTTTTAAATTGGTATTTAATAATAAACATTGAGTGCAGGATTTTTTATTATATTATGTCTAACTTCTCTGTATTGCGCTTCTTGTACGGTTGTTTATTGTTGTTGCTCACGTGACTTGTATACTCGGCGGATCTTGCATTGGTTACGCGCTTGAGTTTTAGTTGGAAAAGCGATAGTGAAATTAAAAACTAGTATTTTATTAATAACAACAGAAGTCTTACGTGGTTGTTGAAATTATGTACGTTAGAAGCAAGTGATCAGTCAATATGATTTGATGAACATGTCAGGGGCGTCATTTCAGGTTTTTCTTGGGGGAGGGGGGGGGCAAGATTTTTTTCGGCGACAGTGACTTTGTTGCATCTTTTTTAGTAATTATGCATGTATAAATTAGAAACTTTAATAATGAAACTTCATTTTTATGTGCTTAAGTTAGCATTATTTAAATAACAAAATAAAAAAGATATATTTTACACATTTAAAATTCTAAATGCAATTTTGGGGGGGGGGGGCATTTTCCTTCCTGCCCCTCCCCCTAAATGACGCCACTGGAACACGTCCCCGCCGTTTGTATCTACTAACGCGTCTTTATAATAAACAGAGTCAAATAAACTTTAGCTTTATTTGGAAAGCTTCTGACTTCCTAAGGCACCAATATGACTTAAACCTCAACTAATATCAACGAGCTTATAATGTATTCAATATTTTTGTCCCTATCAACTACTATAGTATAGCTTGTTTACTGTTGTTTCCCATAACAGACTGCAGCAACTCCCCAGAGAGATTCGTAAACTACAAAGCTCCTCCTCTTTTCAAGTCGTCCGTTTGCTGTTCGTTCATCGGTCAGTACAATGTCTTTTTTCATGCTTGCCTAGTGATCTCGTTGGTCATGAGATTTGAAGAGCTTTTTGAAGATCATGTAATATTCACGAGTGTGATGAGGAAAGATAAGAATACTGTGCTGTTAGAAAAGACCATTTCCTGTCGTTACACTAACAGCAAATTAATGGCACTGTCTACAGCAATTTTCATCACAATACTTTTATTTTGTATTTGTAATACATATTTGTTTTCTTATTTTATACACAAATTGTGAATAAATTTTGCTCTTATGCATTGTTATCTCTCATAGTTTTGGCGTAATGGCTTGTAAAAGTAAAAATTTGCATGTTTCCCATTTAAGGACGACACTAAAATCAATCGGCATATAAAACTGAAAACATTCATTGGGAATGATGCTGTTATAGGACACAAGTTCTCCTATATTGAACCACAAAATAAAACATTTTTGTGTTCGAATAAAAATTTTAAAATTTAAAATAAATACTTCAAAAATTCAATAATTTAGTTACGGTGCCCTTGATGTGAAATGCCTAGCGTGTATGCCGCACTGCTGTATATTTGATGAACTATGATCTTTGAATGACTTTTTCAATGGGGGTTGTTTTATAAACTGTGAAGTGTTTTGCTAGACATTTGCCGTCGCTAGCGAATGT